>JAWMRA010000510.1:0-10246 GCA_035584735.1 Pseudotriccus pelzelni | reverse complement strand
GAAGGCTATAGAATACATAGATTTGGGTTACACCCATCCAGTGATGAATTGGTCCCAGCTGTTCTAACTAGGACACTTACTTATCTTTAAGGATACGCAGGAAAGTTCCCCAAGTCAAACTTGTCTTCCACAGAGCTAACAGACCTGCTGTTAACCCCTTCAGCCCGTAACTCATTTGGCGGGGACTCCCTACAGGTCTTGGAAGATTCAATCGATGATGATGCTTTGACCAATCTCGCCCCAGTCACCATACGTTCCAGGAATATTGATGCCGTCTTTCACCCTGGGAATCTGAATCTCCTTTGGGCAGCTGTAAGACAAAAGCGGAGGGACTCTGAAGCATGCCTTCTGGGACCTAGGACTTACCCCAAGCCAAACTTATATATTTTGCGAGCCCAAAGAGTCATGAAAAATGGCTATACCATAGACACTGTTTGCTGTTTTACCTAGCTGTGACTCTATACCCCCAAGCAGGGCAGCTCCAAGCCAAACCCACTCAGCGACGCACATCATGCCCAGTATGAACAAAGGGGATGCAAAGATATAAGCCAACTCTCTGTGATGACAATTCTCACGCCCGATGCACAGTCAGGCTATGCAGCCTGCAGAACAGTGATCATCGGCTGAGGGCGTTGACATGGCCCTGGACAGTGATGGAATGTAATGGGTCACCACAAGAAAGTACTGCCAACATAGGGAAGGATGCATGAGAACTTCTTCTGCAAATCTTCTGGCCTCAACGAGTAATAATGGAAAAATGCCAGAATAAGTCTGATGTCCAGAATACACAGTGAGAGGCCACAGTTGCCGACATGGTCTGAAATGATGCCACTCGGGTAAGATGACCAATGATCTCTGAGAAGCAAGATAAATGTGCACTTGCTACACGTGAAAAGAAGCACGTGGGGGATGTGGTACCAATTGGTACTGGTGTTCTGGACCAGGATGGTGGCACCTGAACCCCATGATATGCTCCTTAAATGAGAAGAGCCACGATGACATTAAGATATGACAAAGGCCTACAACACCAAGGACAGACAGCACAAACTATAGAACAGACATGGGTGGAAATGGCCTGACACTTTCCCCTGGTGAATCTGATATTCTCTGTGCAAGATAAGATAACCTATAGATCAACAACTTCAAAGCAAAAAGGCTTTAAGGCAGACCCATTTCAGAATGTGACATAATTGCTTGTTACAAGATGTTACTGCCAAAACTGGTAAGAAGAACTCTTGAAAAGCCTGTGATGCGTATGCATGCAAGGACTGACTACCAGGTAATCGAGCAGGATCGCTAGAGAACACCTCTCTGGCCAAATTCCTGGCTGATGTCGCAAAAGATGACCAACCGAAGAACGCCTGAGATCCCAGATGTACAGGCTCGGTGCCCGAAGAGGCGCAAAAGTGGAAGCTACAACCATGAGTGAGGATGATTGAGGCCGTGGGGACTGCACCAGAATGCAAAGAGACGCTGTATCCATGCTTAATTAGACTCTGCTACTGTTGGTCTATGTTTGGCCCAGTCACCTGTGAGAGTTTTGTTCTTTTCCTGCCAAGTTACGGGAAAACAAGGCCTGATAAACGAGAACCTTGTCCTTGAAGGCAGCATTTTGCATAAACTAAAATTAAATGGTATCTCACTATTGGCTGATGGCCCTTCAAGGGCATTTGAAGGGGAAAGTGAAGAGGAGGGTGATGAAGTAAGCCCCCAGACTCATTTAGCAAAGACCCTCCAAGGTGTATCACGCAGGCACAGGGAAATTCCAATATTCACACGCTTGCACAGAAGGGGCACCACTGACATAACGGGGGGAGGGGCCGAAGGCCTCTGGCTGGGCTGTGCTGGCCACACCTGCTCAGGTGGACTTCAACAGTAAATTGGATAAAAAGCAGATGTCTGGTGCTCGGAGTTGGGAAGCTTCACTCAAAGGACCATGCCCCAGGGCAAAAAGACCCATGACAGTGTCAAGAGGCAAGGAAGGCCTATGCTGCACGGAACCAATACTGTGGATGGCACAACATAACGGAAATGGCTTGGAACTGCCCTGCTTGGCAAAGGCTTTGGTATTGCTGAATAGGAAAGTGATAGCCTTACCTTCCTGAGAGGCCTGTCCCGATACAGCTCTCACCCCTAATTTAACTTCAGTTTCCCTCGCAGTGATTCCAAACCTCTTGTTCTTTTCCCATCCCCTGGTCCCACAACTTAGCTTTCAGAACACAAAGGCACCAAATCCATCCTCGATGAAAAGTGACACGTGAACTATAAAAGTCATCCCAGTCCTCCTCTTCGCTACTGCCCTGGTTTGCCTTGAAGCCTCGTCCAATCCCAGAAGTTGCCTGCACCAGACCTATGGAACGCAAAGGTATGTGCTCGACAGCGCTGCCGTGTGTAATACTTGCCCATCAGTCACTGTCCCTGAACAGCATTGCACCTGCTTACGTTTTCTTTGGCCCATGGCTTTGATCTTCTCAGACTGACTGTGGCATCAGGTTATTTTCTTAGTCAGGTAAAAGAAATGAAACCAAGAATCATTCCCTACGTTTAGCACTGCATCTGCCAGAATACAATAATCCCTCTACTCACCCTGTCCTAACTGCACTGAGGTTCTCAGGCTACCAGCTCCGGCCATGGCTACTGGAGTGTGGCATATCTGAAATACACAGAGAGAAAGTGACACAATATTTCTGAAAATTCAGTGGATCCGGGCTCTGCCTCACTACCTCCCCGACTCACCTGGAAGGTTCCTCTCTTTCCAGCTGCTACCGAGACCACCCCAGCAAACAGAACAGGTAAATGCTTCATCGCTGAGCTCTCAGACATTTAGAGATTGCTCACAAGGAAAGCTGAAAACTTCTAAACCCCATCAGACTGCACGCTGAAGCATTGCTACACCCCGATAAGTGGACAGAGAGCCACTGCAAAAAAACCATGGACACGGAGGCCTATGCTGACGCACCACCTCACAGTGACTGTCTCAGACTCCTTTGCCTTTATCTCTTAACAGATGGACCTTCAGCACATTCAGCAGATGGGCAAAGGGTCGTGTATTGCCTAGAAAAAAAATTAAACAGTTACAACATATATGCATAGATTGACCAAATAGACAACATCCCAAAACTAACACCAAATTTGGTCCGGGAGTAAAATTCTCACCTCGCTCATCTCCCTGCTGTTCTTCTACCCCTCGAGACTGATTGTGCCCCATCTGAAAAATAAAAACCAAAAAGGTACAATATAAAGGACTCCTATGGCTAAAATTGACATCTTTCATACAACACCTAATACAACCTTCTTCTAGGTTGCTTGAACTTGTCTTGGTCTGGGGTACATCGTGTCCACTCATCTGAAAAAAAAGAAAAAAAAAAAAGTTAGTCAGGTCACCCACATGATCAGTGAGACCTTAACCATTTAAAAGATCTCATTTCCACTGAGCAAATGAGAACTCCAACTGCAGCATTCAAGAAGACAAATGACAATCCAGCTTCAAGGCCCTGCTATCCAAGTACCATCAGCTCCACAACACTCAGCTCTAACGATTGCACACAAGTTACATACACCTGCTCCGTCCGGCATGAGTGTACAGCCATAGTCTCAACTGTCTAAGGTAACTGACATGTTGACATGAGACTCAGAGCAATATTCCGTCTACCTACTGGTCTACATAGCAGGGCAGAACAGCTCCAGGCAGAGCTCAATTGAGACATCCCGTATTCGTGACAACACAAACGATGTGATGCGATTGAGAGACAAACCTTGCTTTGACAAGATTTGAATGTGAGAATGGAGATGCTGTGGAAAAACATGACCTATGGGATTACTGTGGTAAGGTGACCAAGTTCAAAGGATCCTGAAAAACAAAAACACTAACAAGATGACCCATCATAAGAAGTGCCCATCAGAGAACCCTGAAGACGGATGCGCTACGTGACTACGTTCAGAAGCTAAGAATGGAAAGATGTGGAAAATGAGTCCTCCTGCTTTATGATGGATGGCTGGAGAGCACTGCTGATGATACTGCCTGGAACGAGGCCTTAAAAGATGTCTGACCATAAAAGTCCGAGATGCGATTCCAAAGAAGGCCTGAACTTGCAAATTGGACAACTGACAACTTCGGTACTCAGCTACACAGAGAGGACCTTCAAGACCCTAAGGATGATGCCTGATGCTTCCCATAAGCCCCTTGAGGGCAAGATGCAAAAACCCTAATGACATAGAACACGGACAAGACACAGACCAGAACTGCTCTGCCCTGCACACCTGAATCCAATGATAAAAAGTAAGCCCTTCCTTTGATGTGTCCAAATAACCTGTTACAGGATACCCATTACACCACACCAATTTCAAAAATCCCTCCAGGCAATGCACATACTTGGACTGATTCCCAACCCCTCTCTGGGTTGTATCCCTCCACTTACCTTTCCGAGAGCTGGGGATGCAAATCCATCTTTGATGCAAAGGAAGGGCAACTGGGCTGGCTCAGAGGTTCCTGCCATCATGAGATTAATCGGAGTCAACTACAAGACAGAAAACCATATACAACACGTGAGTAGTGTGGCACATGGCCTGAACCCCAAGGATCCCCCTACTCACTGTCACTGAGGCAGGTCCTTGGGCCACTGGCTCTGACCAGAGTTGGACAGTGTGACTGTCATCTTCCAGGATACCTGAGCGAGCGAGAGACAAAATTAGAAGGCATTTCTAAAGCTGCAGTGGATCCCTGCTCCTTCTGCTGCCTCCCTGACTCGCCTCAAATGCCCAGCTGCTCCCAAAGGTTAGCCAGGTGGCACCTGCAAGCACTAAAGCTCAGTGCTTTATTGCTCATCCTTTTAATACTCGGAGATGGCAGACAAGGACAGCTTGAGGTGACCAAACTGTGTGCATGGCCTCATTGTGAGTTGGCTTCAGCCCTCTGAGCCTGCGTACATCTCCTGCAAAAAAACCACAAAGGCAAATGCGAGTGCTGAGATACTGCCCAAAAGTATGGTGTTCCCATGGTGGTTTCTATCTGCCACCCCCTGACAGTGACCTCTTACAGACAGGGGCCCTGCCACAATGGACTGTCTGTTAGAAGTCAGGGTGTCACTTGTAAAACAAAAAACCAAGTAGGTACACAGATTCACCAAAAGGACACCGCCTGCAAAATTGGCATTTGGTTTTATCCTGGGGTCAGTGCTCACCTTCCTCACCGGACTGACCTTCCATCTGGTGCCTATCATCTGCTGGGCCAAGGGCTCTGGACCTTAAAAAACAAAACAAACAAAAAAACCCAAACCACCAAACGATCCAAATGGTCAAGTAAAGCTAGGACCAAAAGTCACGTCTCAGCTCTGACTTCACATGACAATCCACCTTCTGGCTGTGCTCCTCTCGTCTCTTCTGTTTATCTCTGCTTTACATCCAGTCCCTCTGATGCTGCCAAGAAATGAGTTAGCGAAGTCAGCCATGCAGACAGGGGGACCTCGACTGCTGCGCAATTGTCACTTCTCTTTAGACAAACCACCTGGGGTCCAAAGACGACATGCACAAACATCAACCCAACTTTAGGGCCCTGCTGTACCGCTCATGCTCAGGACTGCACGCACGCTGGTGATAGGGGCTGCCTCTGGGAGGACTGGAGAACAGCTACCAGGGTGACTAAGCCTATCGACAGGTTAACTGTAAAGTCTTCTTTCTACTCCACCTGCCCCCGAGTCTACAGGGCAGAATGACATGTTTCCCGACAAATGCTGCAGTGCAACAAGGAGAGAGAACTCTCTGAGAAAGGCATGGTGGCCAAAATGGATGTGCTGCTACATGAGAAGACAGAGGATACGGCGAGACTGAGCAGAGGAGGCTCTTAGAAGCCTGAAAAAATGCTCTAAGAGAAAGACCTATTACAAGAATTGCCTACAAAATTGCTATGATGGATGTGAGAGAATGCTACGTTGAAGATCTTCTTAGATTGTCATAAGTCCCAGTCAGTTAAAAGGGATGACTGCACAGCACAGCCACCGATATAACCCGTAAGCAGGCCATAAAAGACACCCAACTTGGCACTTCTTAGATGCGATTCCAATGCATGTCCATGCTAGTGAGTCAAAGAACAAGTGGTATGGGCACTGGGCTGAGTAGTGCAGGGATTCAAGACTTTAGGAAAAAAGCCTTGACATTTCTGATAAGCCCTTTAAGGGCAGAAAGCAAAGACAATGCAACTACAAATTTTAAGACATGAAACATAGACTAGACAAAGGACACGACACAGACTGAAATGGCTCTGCCCTGCACGCCCTACTCCAATGGTGAAAAGTAAGCCGCTCCTGCTATGTGTGCCTAGAGCCTGTTAGGACAGACCCTTTCTCCTATGCTAACTTGAAAAGCCCTCCCTCCTAATCATAAAATGGGACCCAGCTCTTGTGCCCTCCACTTATCTTTCCGACAGCCAGAGATAGGAATGCATCTTTAATGGGAAGAAAGTGTGCCTGGCTGGCTCAGAGATTCTTGCAATCGCTGACTGACTCGGTCAGCCACAAGAAAGAAAACTGAAATTGGCACTAGTGTTCGGCAGCACGGCGGGAATAACCCCACGTTTGAGCTACTCACTGTCCCCCTAAGCTGCAAGGTTCTCAGGTCGCTGGTTCCAACCCGAGTCAGAAGCTGGTGCCGTCACTGTGCACCGCACCTGAGTGAGTGAGAAAAAAGGTACGTGGTGTTTCTGAAAGGACTGGAGACCCCAGCTGCTCCTCGCTACCTCCCCGACTCGGCATGACTGCTCCTTGTTGGCCAAATGCAGGCCACCAGGCAGCTGCGACCGGAAAAGATCAAGGCTTAATTGCTGAGCCTTATAGTACTGCGAGATTACGCACAAGGACAGCTGAAGACCATCAAACCTCACTGGCACATGGTGTCAGCCCTCTGAGGCTGCATATGTTCTCTGCAAAATAAAAAACCAAAGGCAAATATTCATACTGAAATACTGCCTGAAAACACAGTGTCCCATTGGTAGCTCCTACCTGCCTCTTCTCGATGCTGACCTCCTACCGGCACAATCCCTGACACGTGGACTACCTATTAAGAGTTGGCAGACCACCTGCACAACATGAGAAACAAATGGTGAGCAGAGATTCACCAAAACCACAACACCTGTTGAGAGAAAGCATCTAGTTCTGTCCTGGAGGGTATGCTCACCTAGCTCACCAGGCTCACCTCCCCTCCAGTGCCTATAGCCAAGGGTTCTGCATCTCAAAAAGAAAAAAAGAAAAAAAAAAAAAAAAGGAAAACAAAAAACAAACAAAATCCCCCTAAAATATAACATAAACATGTACCCAAAAGTCACATCATCGTGCTGATGGCAGGTAACTGCCCACCATCTTTGCTGTGCTCCTCTAACCTCCTCTGGTCATCTCCGCTTTACATACTATCCATCTGACATTGCAAAGAAATCGTTTGCCAAAGTCACCCAGATGCACAGGGAGACCTGAAAAAGTGTCACTTTTCTGCAGGCAAACCATCCAGGATGACTACCTGTTGCAGTGTATCTGCAATATATAAGAAAAACAGAAGTTTTAAGGTTTAAGTGAAGTGCTTCAAGATGGCTTTTGTGATTTTTGCAAACTCACTGTGTCTTCTTCCCAAAATCCCCTGTAACAACTGTTATTTAGATGCAGGAATGTCCTGGGAAGATACCAGAAGGTCTTCTCATTGGTCCTTTTAACCCTTTCCCCTTTTTACTATTGGAAGATTCTGTAAACCCCTGAGAGCTCTCATTGGTGACCTTACAACCCCTGAAACCCATATAATCCTGTACCCCACAATAAAATGCCTCTTTCGTTCATCTCTCCACCGGGGTCTTTTTGTGGGTCCTGGCCAGGCTAGCGGGGCCATGTGGGAGGGGGGACAGCGGGGGAGCATCCCCCCTTGAGGTAATGGGTTGAACACCCAGGCCCCAGAGGTTCCCCCCCTTCCTCCGCCTCCAGAACTACCTGCAGCCAGAGTTGGAGGCTGCAGCTGTCATCGCATGGAATATCTGGGTGAACGATGGACAAACTTAAGTGGCACATCTGAAAAGTCAGTGGATTCCTTAACAGGCACTTAGGGGGCTCTTCCTAGATGCTACTTTCCACCCATACTACCTTCAAAACATCCCTGGCAATTCCTAACCTGGTACACTAGCCCTCACTACATCACAGGGCTATAAACTCCTAATTATTCAAAAACCTGAATATCTGAAGCCATCCTCAACATCGACTAGCTTTACCTCAAGACAGGAGAACACTTGGAAAAAATGGTTACAGTTGAAATGATCAGGAAATCCCAAAACACAGAATGCTCCTAAAAAACAAAACAAAAAACAAAAAACCCCCCAGCAAATTATAAAAGTACCTTACCATCCCTAAGCAAATTACAAAAAATTAATAATTTCAAATATCCTGCATTCAAGTATAATCCTCTTCATGGCCACATATGGCTGTGGTCCTTTAGGTGCCAAAGCTGGTGGTTCAATAAACCTGAAAAAATTTGAAAGATCCCCTTCACTGAAAGGAAGAAGAAATATTATTCTATGAATCCCAGCTGGTGAATGACCTCCCTGACCAAAGGCTGGCCACGCCCACCTCTCTTTCCGTGAGGCCCAAGGGAAAGGGAGGAGCCAAATACCACAAAGTATAAAAGCTCTGGCAGGAGCAGCAACCACTTTTTGAAGTTCGGGGCGTAAATGGCCTGATGCAGAAGAAGACTGCTAATGAGAATAAGGACACTGTCTCTCTTTCTACAGCTGTACCCACTAAAATAGCAAAGACCAGGTAAGAAACTAAACTTCTTGTTTGTTGGACAGAGATAGAAAAAGATAAACAACCTAAAAAGGCAGGCAAAAAAGTAATTGAGAAAGAAAGTGAAAGGTCAAGGTGGTGAGCCACGGTGGCCACTCCATATGCAGTGAGAGCTTCCTACCCTGGCACGACTTCTTTGGGAGAAATCTTCATCAGTGTTCAGTTTGGCAGCTCAGATGTCCAATTTCATTCCAGGGCATCTGCAAGTGAACAAAAACCCTCTCCCCCAGAACAAAAAACCCTCACTCTCAGAGTCCCAGGTGCATGAAGTGGACAGCCTGGACATTCCATGAGGAGCAAGAACTTTCTGTCCTGGCACCTGTTATCGAGGAGGAAGCTTCAGCAGTGTTGAATTTGGGGAGTCAGACTGCCATTTTAAGTGCAAACTCTTGCAAGCAAACAACAGCCCTTTCCCCAAGAGGTGGGTGATTGTCACAGGTGCAAGTGGTTTGACACTCCATGAGCAGCAAGAGCTTTCTGCTCTGACACCGTTTGCCTGGGAGAAAACTTCAGACATATTCAGTTGTCTAAATCATACATCCAATTTCAGTGCAGGACTCCTGCAAGTGAACAGAACCCGCTTTGTCCAGAAAAGAAAACCCTTAATCTCTGGGTGTCAGGTGTAGGTGGTGGAACACACCATGGGAAATAAGAGCTTTCAGTCCTGACACCTTTTATCTGGGGGGAATCTTCATACATGTTCAATTTCCGGAGTCACACTGCCTACTTCACTGCAAGACTCCTGCAAGCAAATGACAGCCCTCTCCCCCAGCAACGAAAGCTCTTATATTTGGGGTCTCAAGTGTAGTTCCTGAGACACCCTTGCCATTCTATGTGTAGCAAAATCATCGTGGCCTGGCACCTTTTGTTTCAGAGCAATCTTCATCCATATTCAATTTTGGGACTCAGACTGCAATTTCAGTGCAGGCCTGCTGCAAACAAACAGCAGCCCTGTCCCCACGGTAAGGAAACCTCTACCCTAGGGATCTCAGGTGCAGGTGGTGAGACACCCAGGGAACTCCATGAGCAGCAAGAGCTCTCTGTCCTTTCACTTTTTGTCTGGGAGGAATCTCCATCAATGTTTAATTCTGAGACTCTGACCAGCTATCTCGACGCAACCCTCCTGCAAGAGAAACAGTTCTTACCTACAGGGAAAAAACCCACTTAGCCTAGGGGTCTCAAGTGCAGGTGGTTGAATACCCTGGGTACTCCATGGGCAGCAAGAGCTTTCTGTCCTGGCACCCTTTGTCCAGGAGGAATCTACACCATGTTCACTCTGGGGGCTCAGACTGACATATCCAGTACAGATGGCCTGCAAACAAATGACACACCATTCCCTGTCATGGGTTTGCAAAGGTCCCTCCTCTGATGCCCAAAAACAGGCCGATAGAAACTGCTTAGAGACAAAGTTTTAAGTCTTTAAACAGCAAGGTATTTAT
>JAWMRA010000509.1:0-10247 GCA_035584735.1 Pseudotriccus pelzelni | reverse complement strand
GACATTGAGGGGGGGGCACAGAGGGGTCCTGGGGGGGGGCACAGCTGGGTGGGGACCCTTGGGGAGGGGCATAGAGGGGTCTCTTGGCGGGGGGGAGGGTGGTCTGAGGGGTCCCTGGGGGGGTCTGAGGGGTCCCCGTGGGGGGGTCAGAGTGGTCCCTGACGGGTCAGGGTGTGTTTGAGGGGGGCGTCTGGGGGGCTCTCTCAGCTCCAGCGGCTCCGCAGGCCTGCGCCAGGGGGTTCCTGCTGCGGCAGCGGCTCCGGCGGGCGCGGGAGGACTTCGAGGCGGCCGTGCTGGAGATCGACGGGGACCTGCGGGCGCTGCGCTGGACGGGGCAGTTCCTGCTGCGCCCGAGCTTCGACCCAGACCCCCACGAGCCCGCCCAGCTGGGGTCCTGCCCGGTATGGGGGGGGAACGGTCCTGCAGAGTGTCCCTGGGGCTGGCTTTGTGTCCCTGGGGGCACACCGGGGGTGCCCCGGCCCTGGGCCAGCCCCTGACCTGCACTTTTTCTATTTTCTTTTCTGTTTTCTATTTCCTTTTTCCTGTTTCCTTTCTATTTATTTTCCTTTCTATTTATTTCCTTTCTATCTTTCTTTATATTTTCTTTACATTTATCTTTCTTATACTTATTCCCCTCATATTTTCTTTTATGTTCTCTTCGTATTTCCTTTCCTTTTTTTTCCGTTTTCCTTCCCCTCTACCACATCTCCTTCTTTCCCCCCCCCCCCTCCCATTTCCACGCCTTCCCTGTCTCCCCTCTTGGCATCCCTTGGATCCTCAGGAGACCAGCACCAAAAACCCTCCGGAAGAGCTGGAACCCCCTGGACCAGAGGGGACCCCCCCAGCCCCCCTGCAGGGCAGGACAGCCCCCACCCCCGCAGACGATGCCCTGAGCCCCCCAAATGTGGGGGCTGAGGGTGGCAAAGGCACGGAAAAGGAGAGCGAGGAGTGGGACAACGACAGCGCTGAGACCTCGGTGTGGGACAGCTCCGACCTGGGCACGGAGACCCTCGGAGCCCACCCGGGTGAGGGGCCGCAGGGGGGGCCCCACGGCCTTGAGAGTGCCCTTGGAGAGGCTGGAAGGAGCTCCCACAAGCCGGATCTCTGTTCTCACAGGGGGTTGTTGTTCCGTTTCTTTGCAGGAATCCCTCTGGGGGACCTTCCCCGAACCCGCTCCGGCCTCCAGGCCTACAGGAACCACCTGCTCATGGAGCTCATGTGGCTGCAACAGGCCATTGCCAGCAGGAAAAACGTGAGGGCCTGGCCCTGCCTCCTCCCAAACAGCAGCCCCTCTGAAAGTGGGGCTGGCTGGGGACAATCCCTTTATCCCGGGATTGGGCTGGGTGGGCACGGGGGGTTTTGCTGTTTGATTTGCCCCTGGGCCTCTGGGATTTAATCACCAGCGCTTGGTTTTCTTCCCCCTGCAGTTCCTGATGCTGAAGCGGAAGCTGGGGATTCCTGACCCCTGGGAAGGCGTTCCCAAGCACCTGGACTGGTGTGGGGAAGCCGTGGAGCTGCAGCACCACGGGTGACCTCAGGGGAGCTCCAGCTCCGTGGGTCGGTGGTTTGAACTGAACTCAGCAGAATGGGGCGAGAGAGCCTCTCAGTTATTTCAGGTGTGAGTGTGAGGATTAAACGCTGGGAAGGATTAAACCCAGGGAGGTTGTGGTGTGTGCTGGAGGGGTTCCCAGGGGGGATCCTTCCACAAGGACCCCATTCCTGTTGGCTGAGCTGGGTGATCCGGGGAGGGGGAGAAATGGAGGATGGGAAGATTTTTCTTGAGTACAGAAGGTGCTTTTGGACTGAAATGCCTGAAGGCAGCAGGTGCTGGGACCTGCAGGGACAGCCTGTTCCCCTCTGAACCGTGTGGGAATCTGAGCTGCGTGTTTGGGAGGGCTCTGCACTTCGCACCTCTGCAACATCCAGGATCAACAAGTGCCCGTGGTGGAATTTGGGAACGCTGGACCGGTGCCTCAGGGAGGCTGGGAGGTGCTTTATCTGTTCCTGTAGCTCAGGAACATTCCAGGTCCCTGGAAAAGGGACTTTCCATGTGGTGCTGTGATTCCCCCCTGTGATTCCCCCCCTGCATTCCTGCTGCCTGAACAGCCTCTGTTGCCATGTGGCAGATGGATCCCTCTTTTCCAGAATGATCCCCACTTTTTTGTGAATAAAAATCTTTCCTAATGCTCCTCTTTGGATCTGTTCCCGTCTGGCTTCCTGCATTCTTCCTGGGCAGAGCCAGGTGGGTCCATGGCCTGTTTTGACCCATGGAATCCATTCAGGACGAAGTGCCCACCAACATGGAGCCCCCGTAGTGGCGGTTGAGGATTGTAGAGCCCTGTGGTTCCTGGTTCTCGGGCAGAAAAGTGCTCTGCAAGTGCTTGGTGTGGCCTCCCACCACTCCCTCCTGCTGGGTTTGCATCCATGGAGATGGTCACTCACACCAGGGTGGGCTGGGAAGGGGCGGGACAGCAGAGTCCAGAGCGTCTGGTCAGAAGGGTTTGGGATCTGAGGGGCTGCTTGGTGGGGGTTTAGACTCAGCGGGAGACTGATCAGAAGGGTTTGGGCTCAGCAGGAAGGATTTGGGGTCAGCAAGAAGGGCTTGGGCTCAGCAGGAGGCTGATCAAAAGGTTTGGGCTCTGGGGAGCTGGTTGGAAGGATTTAGGCTGGTCAGAAAGGTCTGGGCTCAGTGGGAGGCTGGTTGGCAGGGTTTGGGATCTGGGGGTGTGATTTGGAAGGGTTTGGGCTCAGCAGGAAGTTTGTCCACTCCCCACTGGGATGAGCCGCCAAGGCCCAGCTCCAGCCAGGACCGTGCTGATCTATCGCAACGGGGACTGTTCCTTCCCGGGGAGGAGGTTCCTGGTGACCCCTCGGCGCTTCCCGACCTTCGAGGCCCTCCTGGACGAGGTGACCCGGGCCCTCCACACCCCCCTGGCCGTGAGGAACCTCTACACCCCCCGGCACGGCCGCGGTGTCACGGGGCTGGGGGACCTGCGGGACGGGGGCCAGTACGTGGCAGCGGGGTCGGAGAGGCTCCGGAAGCTGGAGTGAGTAGAGGGAATGTTGGGAGCAGCTTGAGGCAGCCATGGCTTGGGTGGGGTGTGGAAAAGCCCTTGTCTTGTTCCCACAGCTACTTAAACCAGGGAAGGAAGGAGCCCCGTGGGACGAGGAAGGGTCTGCAGGTGGGTCACTGTGTGGAGGGAGTGAGAAACAGCAACTGGTGGGACTGAAGTGGGGATTTAGGGCTGTGAGGTGCCTGTGGGGATCAAAGCGCCCCAGGGATCAGCAGGACACGGGGGCTGCTGCTCTTCCCTTCATCCCCCTGAATGGTGCAAGGAAGGGTCTGAGCTCAGGGATTCGCCGGAAAACCTGGAACACGCTCCCTGTGTGAGGAGCCTCTGCAGCCTCCCTGTTGCTGACAACAAACCCCACCTGGCAGCAGCAAGGCTGGGCAGGACGGGCTGTATCCCACACTGGGCTGTGTCCCAGGCCAGGCTGTGTCCCAGGGGGGTGTCCCAGGGCAGGCAGATCCCGATGGAGGAATGGGAGCAGCCTGGGAGGCTCTGCAGGGCTGTCCCTCTGCACTCAACTCTGTCCCCAGTCCCGCACTGCAGATCCCAGGAAATCCAACACCTTCGTCCAACGGCAGCAGCTCTCCCGCCTGCCCTGCACCGTCCAGTAAGTGATTCCTTATTTTCCCCTTGGAGGGTCCCTGGGAATGTTTTCAGAGGGAGTTTCTCCGTGAGATCCCGGGAATCCTGCCCCACAGGGACTATTCCCAGTTTCCACCAGGAGTGTTTGCTGTAAATGCAGTCCAGGCACTGATGTCTGGCTGTTCTCCCCCTCTCCCACAGCTGTGGGAACGCCGGCTCATCCCGTGCTCTGGGCTGTTTCTCCTGCAGCGTCTTCCGGAACGGGGACCTGCTGAGCCCTCCTTTCCCACTGGAGCTCCCCAGGAGGATCCCAGAGGAGTGGGACACAGTCCTGGTCATGCTGACAGAGAAAGTGGAGCTGGGCAGTGGAGCCGTTAACAAGTGAGTATCCAGGGAAGGCACTTCCCACAGATCCAGAACATAGGGAGCTCTGGCTGGAAGCTCAAACCATCTGCTTTTGCAAACTCATTTGTTTTCAGGTTTTCCCATCACTAAATCAGGGATAACCCCAATGTCCTGGGGGCTTTGTGAGGGGGGGCTGATGCTGGTGAAAAAGCAAACAGTAAAAAAACCCCACAACAGGGGGTATAAAAAGGAGTTTATGTCTTGAGGGAGAGCCTTTTATCCAACAAAGAAAACCTAATTCCTCCCCAAACATCAATTTAACCAAGGAGAAAGCTGAGATCTATTGCATCTCACTGCTCACGGGGTGTGATTTCTGTGACTTCCTCTGCCTCGTTTCCCACTCTGCCTTTGTTTTCCACGCCGAGGGGGCTGTTCAGGGGTTGCCAGAGCCCTGAGCCCTTTGCTGTCTCCTTCCTCCAGGCTCTGCAGGCTGGATGGGACCCCGGTGTGCGGAGGGGAGGAGCTGGAGAATGGCCAGCACTACGTGGCAGTGGGAAAGGAGGAGTACAAAGCCCTGCCCTACTGGGAGCTGCTGGTGCCCCAGGAGTGCGGGACACGGGGGGTGCGTGGGCTGTGGCCAAGGGGTGTAAGGAATTCCCTCCGTGGTGGCCTTCAGGTAGAGCCATCCTTTTTGGGGCGCCCCCTTGTTCCCTCTGTCTGTGTCAGGGTTTGAGCTGTGCTTCGTGTGCTGGGAGCTCAGGGAAGGAAGAGAAATGTTTTCCGAGGTTTTGGGTTCGTCCCTGAAATCCAGGGTTCGGTGCCAGAGGAAGCAAACGGTTTGGCTGTTTCTCAGCTGCGTGTTCATGGAGCACTGAGAGGGACACCTGCCCGTTTATCCGTGGAATTTCCCAGGCCTGGGGTGGGCAGTGTGGTGTCACCTGATGGGATCCACTGCGGGACGTGAAAAACACCTCTGGGGGTCCCTCTCCTCTGGGAAAAGAGGGGGTTGTGCCCTCCCTCAGCTGACCTCTGCCTGATGCTGGAATTCGCTCCTTTGTTACAGGAACCGCCCAAAAAACAGGCACAGAAAGAGCCGGGGAAGGGTGAGTGCTCAGCGGCTCGGGGTGGTTTGTGCTGCCATCATGGAATCATGGAATGGGTTGGGTTGGGAGGGACCTTAAAGCTCATCCCACTCCCTGCCATGGGCAGGGATACCATCCACTATCCCAGGCTGCTCCAAGCCCTGTCCAGCCTGGCCTTGGACACTTCCAGGGATGGAGCAGCCTCAGCCTCTCCCTGAAACCCTCCTGTCACAGTGACAGCTTTGTACCGGTCAGGATCAAGGAAAACAGCGGGAATTTGTGTGTGTAGGGACTGCCCTGCACAACTTCTCTTTCATAAAGTGCTTTCTCAAGGCCTGTGTGACGGGATTGTTTCAGCTGGACAGTCGCGGGGTGCAGACCACGGGAGCCGCAGAGAGAGGCAAGATCCCACCTGCCTTCCCACAGCTGCAAATTCCAGCCAGGGAATCCCCCCTGGAGGAGGAGGAAGAGCCTGTTTTCCTCCCAGGGAAAAGCCTCTCTAAACCCAGGGATCCAAGGAGGGAGATGGCAGGTGCTCGGGAAGAGGGTGACCACACCAGGCTGGATGTAGCCACTGACCAGGCCTGAGAGATGATTTCCTGCCTCTTTGGAACCTCCCTGCTCCAGGGAAGGACTCCTGGTCCCCCTGGAATGGCTCAGCCCTGAGGGCCAATAGAGAGTTCACAGCAATTCCTCGGGGAAGTCCTTGTTTTCTTACTGAAATCCTATTTATCAGGTTTAGGAGCCGCTCTCCGGTGTGTAAAGCCGAGAGCAACCACGAGGGGGAACTTGAGAAACCGCAGCACGGAGTAACTGCAGGGCCTCGTGCCTTAGGAAGGCGAGGAATGAACAATTAATTCTCTTCTGGACCGTGAAATCTACAGCTTCCCATTCCAGTAGGAACAGCAAAGGCTCTCCTGGATTCTTCTGCGTTTCCATCCTCACCCCTGTCACGGAAGAACTTACATTAAAAACCCAAAATGAGACAGCACAGAAAGGTATTTATTCCGCTCATGGGTTCTGTGGAGTGTGGGAGAACCTTCCTGTGTTCAGATTCCTCCCACTGCAACTCCTGGGATTCCCCAGGCAAAACTTACCTGCCTCCAGGTGAAGCTCAGAATCCGCCAGGGAGTAACCACGTGATTCTTCAAATGTTATTTTAGCAACAAAAGTAAAAAAAAAAAGAGGGGGAAAAGGGTTCTTCTAAAGACCAAATTCTGCGTGACGAGGTCAGCAAAATGCTCCTTGTCAGTGGTGTGTTAATGATTCCAGCTTTTCCTGGGGAGAGTCAGGATTGCTGCAATGGGTGACAGCGCAGGTGACTCAGCTCTGCCTCAGTGGTGTCTCTGGGTTAATTAGGACTTCAAAGGAAAGACAATTCCTTTGAAGTGAAATTAGAGAAAGAGCCCTGGTGAAGCTTCAGCTGGTGGTTCCTGCCCCTTGTTGTGCTGTGTTTGCTGCACTCCAGTGCTGCTGATTTCCCTTGGCTTTCCCCCCCTCCCAGATCACATTTTTATTCAGATGCACGGTGTTGTTAAATAATGAGGATTTTCCCCCTTTTTTTCTCAGAGGAGATGGCTGCTCTTCTGAGCTCTGAATCAGCTGGTTTGTAGCTGAACTGGGGAAGGAAGAATTACCAAATAGAAAACATGTTTTTATAGCAAAGCATCTGCCAGGGTTTGTTCTGTGTCAGGTAGTTCTTAGAAAGAGATTTCACTGTATCGTTGTCCCTCCGATTTGCAATGCCTGGAATACGTTTGCAGCAATTAAAGCTGTTCCCAAACCCATGTACATTTTATTTCTGTCTTAGGACCATCTGCCTGATTTAGGATTTGGGAAAAGCCACAGGAATAAACAGCTCCTGAATCGCCCTCTCTGGGCAAGGTTTTCTGGTTTCCCTCCCTGGGGTTTCTCATTAATTACAAGGGTGACAATGATTATTTATTTTTTTTCCCTTCTGTGATTTCTCTGGTACTTTGGACTGATAATTTCACTGGAAAGGAATCCACCCTTCCTTCCTCAGGGACACACTGCACTTGTGGGTGTTTGATGGACGAGAGGAACTGTGAGGGGAGCCCTGGAGTAACCTCTGAGTAAGGGGCTGTGCAGTGTGAGCTGGGACAGCTGAGCACAGCAGAAAAAGCCATTTTCACTTGCTTGGCTACAAGAAGGAGGAATTCCTAAAAAACCAATCCTTTCTAATCAAAAATCAATCAGTCCCAGAAGGTCCCATTGAATGATTTATTAACCATTTATTGTCTCCTTCAGTGTTTAGCAAATAGAATCGTCGTCGTCTTGAAACACCCGCGAAAAAACTCCTTAAGACATGGAATAGGATGTGCCTTGTTCCTCCCTGGTGCTCAGGGAATACAGTCCATGGTTTTTTGACATCTGTGGGTCAAAATCCACCTTTCCCAGGTGTGACTGGGCCAGGAGCCCCCTCAGCCACAGGAGGGGGGGTTACCTTGGATCAGGTTCTGCCTCTCTGCTCCTTGTTCCTGACCCGGCCACACACAGTGAGACCCCCAGGATGGTGAGCAGCATTCCTGCCACAGCTCCTGTGGAAAGGAACAGGGATACGCTGGGAATCTGCTTACAAAGAACAGGCAAGGGGAGTTGGAATGAGATGATCTTGAAGGTCCCTCCCAACCCAAACCACTCTGTGATTGTCTGTACAGTTCAGACATTGCTCAGGTGTCACAGGGCAGGAATGTCTGGGCAGGTCCAGCCTGGGCCAGGTGAGCTCTGAGGGGGTTTGGATGCTCAGCCTGTCCCTGTACACTGAGCACAGGATGTTTCCAAGGAAATGTTACCCATGTTCTGTGTCTGTTAGAGAGGTCCAGGCTTAAGCAACAACTAAACAGCTCAGTGTGTTCCTGCAGCTCCTGATCCTGCAGCTCCTGATCCTGCAGCTCCTGTTCCAGGTGCTGGAGTTTTCACCTTTCCAGTTCCCTGCCTTTTTCTGCCGTTCTGAGCAGGGCAATGTCAGTGTAGGACATCAGGGAAGGAAAGGAGGATGGGTGTTGACATTTGGGGGCTTTGGGGCCGCTCCTTTTCCATATTATTTAGCGCTTCTTTTATGGTCCAACATCCAGTTGGGTTCATAAGCTCTTTTAGCTTAGAACAGCCAGTTCTAAGTTTAAATTTACCAGCCCTGCCCACCAATCTGTTTCACTTCCCTTTCAGGTTCTGCAGCAGGAGCTGCTGCTGAACCAGCCACAGCCTCGTGGGGGTATCTGCTGTTTTCACACCCGAAATCAGCCACCAGATGCAGGAGAGCAGGGCAGGGAAGGTCTGGAGCGTGACTTACTTTTGCCACCAACATCCTCTCCCAGGATCCTCCCAGTCACCAGGGTCACCACCAAAGCCAGGGAGTTGCAGAGCGGCACTGCCAGGGACAGGTCTGGAAGGGCAGGTTTAACAGAGCTGGAAATGGAGCTCCTCGGTTTATTTGGGATGATTTCAAGGCCTGGGTGTTTGGTTAAGTCATCAATCAAACCACTGATCCTCCCAAAACCCCCGCCAAGGCACAACAAGAAAGCGACCAGGACTGACCTGTGGACGCCAAGGTGAGGTAGAAGAGCAGAGATCCACCTTGGTTGAGCAGAAAGGGCACCACGTACTGCAGGGAGGGCACAAACCTGTCAGCGCTCCACACATAAATCCCACATACATAAAACCAGGGATGGGATATTGCGCAGTTTAAGTGAAGGCATCGAGGCCAGAGTGAGAGATGGGAACGACCTCGAAGGCGGGAACATGGAACGCATATTCCGTATATAAATTCCATAAACACAAAAACACACGTGGAATATTTAACAGCACCAGCAAAGGGATCAAAGCCTGAGTACAGAAGCAGGAGTGATCCCAGCTGGATCCCTGCTGCGGGTCCCACCTTGCAGTTCAGGCCCAGGAAGCGGATCTCGGCCAGGAGCTGCCCCAGGCGGCCCCGGCCCCGAACGTCCTCCATTCCCGCCGCTCCCGCCCTCAGGAAGGGGCTGCTCCCGCCCCACAGCACGGCCACCAGCGCCAGGGACACCGCCTGCCCTGGGGAACACCGGGATTAGTGGGATGGGCCTCCTGGGATCCCAGGCTGGGATCCCACAGAGCCCAAGGGACGGCCCTCACCCATCCTGGAACAGCTGGGATCATCCCAGGCCAGGCTGGAGCAACCTGGGATGGGGGAAGGTGTCCCTGCCCACGGCAGGGGGTGCGACTGGATGGGCTTTAAGGTTGGAAAAGCTCTCTCACAGATCGTCAAATCCAACCCTGGTGCCCCCAAGCCCAATAAACCCTCTCACAAGGAGTCACATCCGCTCGTCGTTTGGACACCCCCAGGGATGGATTGGACACTCCCAGGGATGGATTGGAGACTCCCAGGGATGGATTGGAGACTCCAAGGATGGTTTTGGACACTCCCAGGGATGGGGACTCCCCCACTTCCCTGGACAGCCCCTTCCAAGGCCTGACCACCCTTTCCCTGAGGGATTTTTTCCTGTTATCCCCCCCCCCGGCAGAGATTGGGGGCCGTTTCTCCTGGTCCTGCTGAAGGACGTGGAGCTGCTGGAGCGAGTCCAGAGGAGGCACCAAGGTGGTGAGAGGGATGGGGCAGCTCTGCTGGGAGGAAAGGATGGGAGAATTTGGATTGTTCAGCCTGGAGAAGCTTTGGGGTGACCTCATTGTGGCCTCCCAGGACCTGAAGGGGCTACAAGGAACATGGGGAGAGGCTTTTCACAAGGGCTGGAGGGACAGGACAAGGGGGAACGGGTTCACACTGGAAAAGGGGAGGTGCAAGTGGGATACTGGGAAGAAATTCCTCCCTGTGAGGGTGGGGAGGGGCTGGACTGGATTTCCCAGAGAAGCTGCAGCTGCCCCATCCCTGGGAGTGCCCAAGGCCAGGCTGGAACAACTTGGGGTAGCGGAAGGGTTGGATTCGGACGATCTTTAAGCTCCCTCCCAACCCCACCCATCCCACGCCTCCATCCCCGTTTACCCGCGACAACCCAACCCCGCTCTCCACAACCTCCCTCCCGCCTCCCACCCCGCTCCAGGCACACCCTCACCCCCCGCTCAGCGACCCCCATCACTCCCCCCTCTCTTTCCCCTCCGCCATCTCCCTCCCCTCACCCGCGGTCGCCATGGCAACGGAACCTCACTTCCTGGTCGG
>JAWMRA010000508.1:0-10263 GCA_035584735.1 Pseudotriccus pelzelni | reverse complement strand
ATTTGGGGCCGAGGGAGTGAATTTGGGGATGGGGGTGTGGCTGGAGTGGTGGATTTGGGGCTGGGAGGGTGGGTTTGCAGCTGTGGAATGGACTTGAGTTTGGAGAATGATGATTTGGGACTGAATAGCAGATTTGGAACTGGAGGGGGATTTGAGTCTGGGGGGACTGGATTTGGGGCTGGGGTGGTAGATTTGAGGCTGGGGTAGATTTGGGTCTGGGAGACAGATTTAGGGCTAAGAGGAGTGAATTTGGGGCTGGGGTAGATTTGGGGGTAGATCTGGGTCTAGGCAGCAGATTTGAGAGTGGAGGCAGAGGATTTGGGGCTGAGGATGGATTTAGGCCTAGGGGGTGGATTTCAGCCTGAGAAGAGTCGATTTGGGGCTGAGTGGTGACGGTTTTGGAGCTGGTGGTGGATTTGGGGTAAATCTGGGGCTGAGGAATTGGATTCAGGGCTGGGGCCATGGATTTGGATAGTAGATTTGGCACAGGGGTAGATTTGAGGATATGAGGGTGCACTTGGAGGGTAGATTTGGGTCTGAGGCGGGTGGGCTTTTCGCTGGGTGGTGAATTCGGGGCCGAGAGAGTGGATTTGGGGCTGAGGGGGTAAATCTGGGTTTGGGGTAGATTTGGGTCTGAGGAGGGTGGATTTAGGAGAAGATTTGGGTCTGAGGAGGGTGGATTTGGGAGAACATTTGGCCGGATTGGGGCTGGGAGGGTTGGATTCGAGGCTGAGGGGGATGGATTTGTGGCTGGGGAGCACGGCTTTGGGGCTGGGGGTGGGTTTCAGGTACTTTCTCCTCACACTCCAGCCTGAGGCCCCCTCCAGGTCCCCCAGGACCCCCCAGGGCTGGGGAGCAAGGCCTGGGACATCCCCAGGGCTGAGCGATCTCTCCCCATCCCCCTTGACCCAAGGACTCAGCCCTCCCCATCTGTGCTGAAGGCTTTAATAATGTGCTACTACCGCACTAATCATTTATTTATTCATTTTTAAATCCTTCCCTTTTTTACCTTTTATATTTTTTGCTTGTTTGTTTGTTTGTTTCAATAGTTTTTCGGTTCCCTTGTTGCCTCACAGGGGTGTTGGGCCAGGCCAGGAGGATTCCAGCCCCAATTCCATGGCCAGTCTGGGGTCTTCCCAGCAAAACTGCCCAGAGCCCAGCACAAGGTGGAAGAGCTGAAACTAAACCCCCTTAACCTGCCTGCAAAACGCTGTGTCAGTACTTCAGTGAACAGTAAATCCACACAAAGCAGAAAGCAGGAGGCAGGTGGGGGCGAGGATGAGTAAGAAAACTGGGATTCTCTTAGTCAGGGTCCAGCCTGGAAAAGTGAAGGCTCCGGGGTGACCTAATTGCGGTCTGAGGGGCCACATGGAGAGAGAGATTATTTACTCCTTGATGCTGCAATTGCCTCGACCTAAATCCTAAAAAGAAATTCCATCTTGGAATTGTGCAGTAAAACTACTTTTGAGGGTATCTTCGTGCAGAAGTGCACATATATGTTTTAGATAGGATGGGAAAACATGCATTTCGGGTACAGGATTGTTGCAGAGCAGCCTGACAAGTCTGACACATGACAGCATCCAGGGCTGCTCTTCATGGAATCTGTGGGAGGGAAAATCCCGGTAAAGCCACAGTAGGTTAAATCAAATTATTTTTTAATAAGTTCTTAAATAAATCAAACTTTGCATCTAAAAACGCACTTCTTAAGCTTCCTTTTACCCAGAGGAAATGCCTGTTAAAAGCTTTGGAGAATCCCTGCCGGTGATTGTGGGATCTGAACAAAAATACCTCAGTACCACAGTAAAACTCTGCTCGTGGTGCTCGGGGGGTGGGTTCTGTGGGCCAGCCCCGGCACGAGCCAGTCCTGAGCAGGGGATTTTCATCTCACTCCATCTGGAAATACCATGGCTTATTTGGGGAGGCTTAGGTCCAGGTTACCCAGCTTACCTGAGCAGGTACAGGCATTTCTCAGCACAACCCTCACGGCAAAGAGGAAAAAACAGACAGCAAGGGAAGCCCTGGTTTGTGAGGGTCATGATTTGGGTCCCGCTCCTCTGCTATTAGAGTAGCTGAAATGAGGGCACACAGAGGTGTCCCCAAATCCCCTCCGTTGTTGTAGCTCATTGCCAGCACTCAGCTCCATCACTGCTTGCACCTGTAGAGTCATTTATCGTGACCCTGATTTGCTTCCATTTTTGCCACAAAAAAAGGGAGGTTTTGCAATTTCTCGTCTGCACATTGGCTGGAAAGGAGCCAAGTCCAGGGTGGTTTTGGCCTCTCTGGAGCTGCTCCTGTGGCGCTGAGTCCACAGGCAGAACTGGCTCCCTTTCTTCCTGAAGAGGAGCAGCAAAACTGGAGTATTTTGGAGTGTGACATAACCAATATCCACCAGAATTTTTTTTGCAAGTCCAGGAGATGAAATGTCTCCTGGTTTGTTGTCTCTCCACATTCTCCCCTGTACAGCCCCTGCTATCCAGCCTCTTTCAAATTCACTGACCTAACTGGTCCTGACTGTAAGAGAAGCAAGCAGCAGAGTCAAGGAGAAACCTCTGTTCTCCCAGCACTCATCCCTCACCTCCCTGCCCTCTCACTCCCCTTCTCTGGAGGTTGCGGGAGGGAATTCAGCCAGACTGATGGAAAGGGAATTCGGAAGGACTTGCCGGGTGTCCTTCTGGTTCATTGCCGTGTGGTGTCAGTCAACCTTTCCAAAGCAGAAATGTTCCTGAGTGGTGAATTTCAGGGAGACTGCCCCTTGTACATGATAAAAGTAAGTTTCCTGGTGCAGAGAGATGAAGATAAAATTTGTTTTAGAGAGAGAAATTTACCCTTGATTTCTCTTTGCAGGTCAATGAATTGTCTTTGGAACAGTTGCAACTCAAAGTTGTTTTGTCTGATCTCTGTTTTGATGGTGCCATTGAATTAGAGCAGCTCTGTCTTCACATCGTTTCCAAAAGTTTTGCAGTGTTTGATTAGGGATGAATCTCGAGCACCACGAGACGCCACGTGCGTCATGAACAACGTTTGCTTTTCTTCCAGATACGTATCAGTGAAAGCAATGGGCAGTAAACCTTATGTTGCTAAAATTAAGACCCAAAATATATGCTGGCTTCGGAGAAAAATTGTTTTCCTGTCAACTTATTGAGGTCATCTATATCTGGAACCAGTGGAGCTGCACGGGTATTTAGACAGAACAGCATGTGCGTGTAGCAATTCCAGAACAACAAAAGCAAAGAGCCCTCCCTGCCAGAACCCACATACGGCTCAGTGTCGTTGGAATCCAGGGGAAAAAGCTGGAGGTGGAAGGTGTCTTACCAGCAGGAGTAGCTGTGGGACTGACAGTCTTTTGCACAGGCACAGGAAAAGTATTTGCCTAAGTGGAAATTGTTTTAAAGAAATAAGTCTGTCTTACGTTGACACCTTTGTGCCAAGTGAGCCAGAGGTGTTGAAGCCCAACTATAAGTAGTTGGAGCATTATCATTATGTAAAACAAATGTTCTTTTTCATTTCAAACAGGTTTTTTCATTAAATTAAATAAAATTCTGCAGTGTGGTATGATGAACAAACTTCAGAGGCAGGACAAGCAAGGGGAAGGGGCACCAAAATCACCAGACCATGAGGTTGGGGGGGTGTGTATTTGATAACAAATCCCTTAGAGCTGGTGCTTCCTCCTTATCTTTGTGCTGTCCAAAAACTGAGTTGTCAGAGTGGGGTTTAACCCACCAGCTCCATCCCAGGGCTTCAGTGCTTGCCACTTCAAACCGGAGTCCCGCTGCTGGCACTGGACACACGAGCACAGCCTCCCTCACACACACGCACAGAAACAGACACATAAACACACACACAGACGCTTCTCCCATCCCACAGGACACTGTGGCTGCACAAAACCGGGATTTATTGGGAAAGCATTCCAAACAGGGAAAGACAAAGCATAGGAACAGAAGGGGCTGTGGGGAGGGGACCCTGCCACCCGTGCTGACCCCTGGACATTGCAGCCCTGGGAAGGCTGCGCGCTCCGGAGCCTGCGCGGCGGCAGCGGCTGCTCAGGACACCTGGGGCTTCCTGGATCACCTCTTGCTGTTCCCTAAGGAGGAGCTTTGGCATCCCACTGACTTCTTCTTCACTCTCTTCAAAGTCTTCTCTACCTCACCCAAGATCTTCACATCCTCGCTCTCCCTGGAAGGCATCTGTGTTCCCTTGCTGTCTCTCCTTCTGGGATTCGTCCTCCTCTGCATCAAGCACACCCATGATGTATTGAGCCATCAGCAAATCACCCTCGCTGAGCTCAGGAAAGCGCTGGAAAGTGCCATGCAAGGGAAGGATTGGGAGAGGTGAGGATGAGCAGGCAGTGCAGACAGAAGGGCAGCACTGGCACCTGCTCCCTGCCCTTACCAGCTCTGCATTCTCTAATTTTTTGTACTTGTTCTTCCTCCACCTCCTTTGCAGAATTACAAAGAAACTGAGAACAAAAGGGCTGGAGGTGAAAATCATGAAAGTTACGAAGACTGGAGAAGAAATCGAGAGCTTGAATTATCCCAGGAAAACAAGACCTCGCTTTATGGATCGATGAACTGTTTCAATCCTATCGATGTGGAGTTTGTGTTTTATTTTGTGGTTTACTATATTAACTTCTTTAGCGTACCCCAGTTTCATATGAAGCTCCTTTTAGTCCTTGTAGCCTTGAACGCTGTTCTCTGATTGGTCTGTTTTTGCTGCATTGCAGTATTCTCCCCACATGGGTTTACCTCCTCTCAGTTTTGCATGTTCCGCCCATGCTCCTCCCTTGTCACACCCCTTTTCTAGTCGGTTCTCTCCTTGCCCTTTACGAGGCAGGAGCCATGTTAGATAAAGGGCCATTTTGTTCTCACCTACAAACTCTGCAGACCCGTTTTTCTGCCATAACTGTCACAAAAGGAGAAAAGGAAAGGAAGCAGGCAGGTTTGGCCAGGGAGGGAAGCAATAGGGCCAGCACCTCCCCTGCTCTGGGGGCATTTCAGCAGAGCCTAAGGAAGATTGGGAGCCCCAGAACGGATGGCACTGACCGGCCAAGCTCATCCAGGCCACCCAGGGGCGAGCATCACAGGCACGGAGAAGGGCTGGTTGGGATGTGAGCTTATCCATGCCCATCGCTCCCACTCTGGACTGCTTTTCTGGGTCTTTCCCAAAAGCGACGTCTTTTAAACAGAGGAGGGGGGTCTTTGGCAGCGGCTCCCGCACGGCTGGGGGGTCTGGGGATGAGTTGCTTTTCAGGGTAAAGGCTGTTGGTGGCACAGCAGTGGCACGGGCAGGGACTAATTACCTTCTCAGCACAGTGCCTTGGCATCGGCAAAAAACTGCACAAGGTCGGGAGCAGAGCTGGGGAAGGAGAAAGGCACACTTGGAATATCAGAGTTTTCTTGTCATACTCTGCAAAGCAACGGAGGCCAAAAGCTTCTTCTTCCACCCCAGCCCATTCTATACACGGGCAAGTCTGTGCCAGCAGCCACAATTTTAGAAATAGCCTGTCCCCCCTTCCAGTTTCCCACTTCCCCCTGCCTCTGGAACGTGAACGAACTCCCAGAGCTCTCCTAACCCCATTGCTGCCTGGCTGAAGGCAGGAGAGCACAGCAAAGCTGCAGAGAGTTGGGAAGGATGCCGGGACAAGCTTCCCCCAGGCAGGCTGATGTTGCAGTGTATCTGCAGTATATAAGAAAAACAGAAGTTTTAAGGTTTGTTTAAGTGAATGCTTCAAGATGGGTTTTTGTAGTTTTTTGCTAACTCATTGTGTCTTCTTCCCAGAGTTCTCCTCACAGTGTTCTCTCTTATTCAGGAATGTCCTGAGAAGATATCGGGAAGTCTTCTCCTTGGCTTTGTTAACCCCTTTCCTATTGGATGTTAACCCTTGCCTGCAACTGGTGGTTCTGTAAACCCTCTGACACTTGTAATTGGTCATCTTTGTAATCCCCCCAAAACCTATATAACCCCCTACCCCATCCAATAAACTCTCTCTCGCTCGTCTCTCTCCTGCTGGTCTCTGTGTGAGTCTCATCAGGCTCCATGGAGACCTTTTGCGGGGGGGGGAGCATTTTCCATTCAAGGTAATGGGCTAAGAACCGCAGGTCCTGGAGCTGCCCTTCCCAATTCACTGCCGGAGAACGGTGCTCTGTTGTGAGAAATTCACTGACCAACCTCTTCTGTGAAGAGGAGGCAGTTTTTCAAACGCAGACGATGGCTTGGATAATCTGCGTCCGCCGGCGGCCTGAAGTTTCAGCTCTCGACGTGTTCCCAGACTCAGCTTCGGTTCAGCACCGCCAGCCCTACGAGTAGCAGTTTGGGATACTCGACAACCACCTCGCAGCGCAGAAGGCAGGGAGCAAACTTCAGAAGTTCCCTAAAAAACCTCCTAAAACTACAAGATGCGTGCACGCCTCTCTAAGAGAGAAAAAGAAAACTGTAAAAGCTTAAAACCAAAATCTCTCTGAAAACTAAAACCAGAAATATAGCTCTGTCCTAACAATGAACTCAGACCATGCCAGCAGTGGCGAGGAAAGAGTTAAAGGCTGAACCCTGCTGAGCTGGGGCTGTGGATGCTGCCACAAGCTCCAGGGTTGGGAAAACGTCTCCTGTGCTACCCGGCACGTGAACGGGCATCCACAGCGGCACCTGGGGCTGCACAACTGGGCTCTGCAGCTACAGGGCTTGACTGACAGCTGTGTCTCCAAAGACATACTGGCTTAGGTTAAGGACACACACAGCATCAGAGAGACGATGGCGAGGACAGACAGCAACACCACCAAAAGGCTCCCTCCTTCTCTTGCCTCTTGCCAAGCAGGCTTAGAAGCAGCTTGGTCTTCGAAACCATCTTTGCACAGCACAGCTGCAGCCCGGGCAGGCTGCAGTCCGTCCTCAGGGCTTGTTCGACCTGGGCCATGAACATCCGCAGGCCTTCATCTGGCACCAGGTGATGGTACCCCGTCAATTCAAAGACCTCTTTTGCAACTGGCCAAAACGTCTGGGCTCTCAGGGCCACCTTGTTTGTTGAGAAGCCTGAACCCTTCCACTTGCTTCCAGGGTGTTTGCATGGTGTCAGGGATGAGGGGGAAGTGCCCACCTCGAGAGGAAGGCTCTCCTTCAGCCCCCAGGGCTGCTGTTAACCAGCAGGTCAGACAGAAAATCCAGGTTCCTGTTTAGACCCTGCTCAGCTTTGGTTTCTCTGCCTGTGGGCTCTCCCTGGGCTTTTGCAGGGCCCAATGCCTGGTAGAAAAGTACATTTTGTTCAACCCCGTTGGGAGTGAGAAATTGTGAATTGTGTGTCTTATTTATTGTGTATTATATTACCTTTTCATGTATGATGCTTTATTTCTTACTTACGGAAACCCTGCGTTTCTATTGCCTCAATTTTGGTGCAGTGCCATGTAGGGTTATGTTTTCCCTGTATGGTCATCATTTCCATACTCCGCCTTCTGTTCCAGAACCTTCTCTGCCCTACCCTATAATCAGGCAGGAGCCACGTTGTGTGGGACTTTTTTGTTCAGTTTAGTACACTTCATTTCAGTTAAGTTCATTTCCTTTGTTAATAAAAAGTTCTTTACTTCGTTCCCCAAGAAGTGTTGGGGCTTCATTTCTACAATCTAAACGCCGCAACCACCAATGTGACTGTGTCATCCACAGGCTCTGGTTTCTCCGGGGACAAAAGCAGACAAGATCCGCAGTGGAGAGAGGCGAGGACAGACAGGCTCAATGCCTGGTAAAAAAGTGGATTTTGTCCAACCCAATACTGGCTGCTGCTCTGCTTGTGCTCTTTGTTTGTCCACATGTACTTCTGCCTTGGCGATGGAGCTTTTTGGTGTCCAAAGACGGAGTCTTCATCAGTGGGGTTTAACCCACCAGCTCCATCCCAGGGCTTCAGTGCTTGCCACTTCAAAACCAGAGTCCTTTCGATCTGCTTTCGATCCCAGCCTGTGATTGACTGTCTTTTCCTCCACAGCCTTCTCCCTGACAGGCAGCTGTGAGACAATGCCTTTTATAGCCCTGATACTTTTTCCCTCGTGTAGCTTATTCTTGAGCTCGGCCATCAGCTCATGAACAATTGCTTTGCCTTCCGGCCTGCAGAGGTGCTCAGGGGGATAGGAATTTGCTCTGCAACTGTTCAGGCTGCTGACATCCCCCTCAGTGCTCAGCGTCAGGGTAAGCGCAAGCGTTAGGGTTCCATGGTCTCCCAGCAAAGGCTCCTTGAGCTTAAGGTTCGACACTGGGCTGCTGTGCAGGTTTCTGGATTGTTCCACGTCCATTCTTTCTCCTCGTGTGTGTTCCACGGGACCTCTCGCCGGCAGAGGCGCAGGGCAAGGCCCAGCCCCGCCGCTCCGCCGGCCCAGCGCGGGGAGCCTTCAGCCCCTGACGAGCGAGCGGCAGCTCCGCCTCAGCGCGGCGGCACCGGCAGCGACCCCGGCCCAAAGAAGCCCAGGGCAGCTTTGGGAACCCCGGCAAAGCCCCAAAGCCCCGACAGCAGCGCCAGCTCGGGCGCCGCGGCCTCCCCGGGCAAGCGCCGCAGCTCCGCCTCAGGGGCAGCTCCGCCTCAGCGCGGCCGCACCGGGAGCCGCCCCCCCCACGCCCTCAGCACAAAAGCGCGGGCCAACGTGTCGGGCCGGGCCGGCTCGGGCAGCGCTTGGGGCACGGCGGGCTCCAGGCACAGAGTCACGGAACCACTGCGGGTGGAAAAGGCCTCCAACTCCATCGAGGCCGACCTGGGACCCACCACCACCTTGTCAGCGACACCGGAGCACTGAGTGCCACGTCCAGGCCTTTCTCGAGCACCCCGGCAATGGGGACTCCACCGCTCCCTGGGCAGCCCATGCCAGTGACTGACCACCCTCTCCGTGCAGAAATTCCTCCTGATGTCTCTGTTTCCTCTCCCACACACCCCGACAACTATTTGAAGGCTATTCAGAGCCACATTAAACAAAGCTGTGTCACCAGATTGTGCATTAAACCTCTCTGAGATGATGGCCGTGCTCGATGCCACCAGCACCTCATGCAGGGTCAGTGTCCAGCTGGTGTCAGAAATCATCTCTCCTCGGAAGCCCTTTTTGCCCTCCGGCAACTCCAGGGTCACAAAGTCCTCCAGAGCGTCAGGGAGGGGGGATGAGGCTGCCTGGAGGAGTGAGACAGGAGCCACTGAGCAGCAGAAAAAGCCCTCACCCAAACATTCCAGGTGTCACTCTTGAACATTGCCCTCCTGCCCCCAGGGTTGCCTAAGAGCAGCACATTAAAGAAACTCCTAAGACTCAATTTGTGAGTTTTAGAAATCAGGCATTCTTTAATCGGTGCTGAGATGCATCGCTCATCATTTTGCCAAAATGATTGCTTGCCACTTCAAACTGCAGTCCATCTGCTGGCACTGGACACACAAACACAGCCACCCTCACACACACGGGAACAGCCACACACACACACGGACGCTGCCCCCATCCCACAGGACACTCTGGCTGCACAAAACCGGGATTTATTGGGAAAACATTCCAAACTGGGAAAGACAAAATAGCTGAACAGAAGGGGCTGTGGGGAGGGGACCCTGCCACCCGTGCTGACCCCTGGACATTGCAGCCCTGGGAAAGCTGCGCGCTCCGGAGCCTGCACGGCGGCAGCGGCTGCTCAGGACACCTGGGGCTTCCTGGATCACCTCTTGTTATTCCCTGAGGAGGAGCTCTGCAGGTCCCAGGGCATCCCATCCCCCTGTTCCCAGGTCCCCAGGAAGAAGCTATGGGGATCCTAAGGCATCCTACTTCTCTATTTCTACCCCCCTGTTCCCAGTACCCAGGAAGAAGCTATCAGGGTCCTAAGGCATCCCACCTCCCTGTTCCCACTTCCCTCTTCCCAGGTCCCCAGGGAGAAGCTATGGGGGTCCTAAAGGCATCCCACCTCCCTTTTCCCACCTCCCTGTTCCCACTACCCGGGGAGAAGCTATGGGGCTCCTAAAGGCATCCCACCCCCTTGTTCCCAGGTCCCCAGGGAGAAGCAATCATGGTCATAAGGCATCCCATCCTCTTGTTCCCAGATCCCCAGGAAGAAGCTATCAGGGTCCTAAGGCATCCCACCTCCCTGTTCCCACTACCCAGGAAGAAGCTATGGGGGTCCTAAGGGCATCCCACCCACTTGTTCCCATATCCCCAGGGAGAATCTTGGAGGGTCCCAGGGCATCCCATCCCCCCAATCCCAGGTTCCAGGGAGGCTCCTCAGGGTGTCCTGAGCACGGCAGCCGCCTGCAGCATCCTCCTCTGCAGAGAGGGG
>JAWMRA010000506.1:0-10300 GCA_035584735.1 Pseudotriccus pelzelni | reverse complement strand
CACTTCCAGGGATGGGGCAGCCACAGCTTCTCTGGGCAACCTGTGCCAGGGCCTCCCCACCCTCCCAGGGAAGGATTCCTTCCTAATATCCAACCTAAATGTACCTCCTCTCAGCTTATCACCCATCAGCTGAAGTGCATTAACAGTGTGAGTGACCCCTGGGTGCTGAATATTTCCAGGGGTTGCTCCACTTCTGCCAGAGGTCTCTGGGGAACACATTAAACAGACCCAAACGAACAAAACATCCCTACCAGCCCTTGTGCTGGAGCAGACGAGGCATCCTGGGCTGGTGGTGCTTCGTGGGAAAAGAGAACCAGAAACAATTCATTTTTCACAATGACTTTATTTTAGAAGACTGATTGGTTTTTTTCCCAGTATAATAAAAACTTCGAAGTTCTGTGTTATTGTATAATGCTCACGTATTACAGCAAGTATAATCCGCCTTCTAAAAGCACTTTCTGGCATCTTCAATTACTTGCTGTAACTTGAACCACTCATCTGGTTCCATCTTTCTGGTTTCACAAGGGAAAATAAGTGGGAAAAAAAAGTATTTCTTGATATGAATCCTACAAGATTAGGGCATCTCTAAATGTGTTTCCAAGGCAGCAGTAACAGAAATAATTTGAACAAATTGTTGGAAGGTTTCAATATTTTTTTTTTAATCACTTAACAAAACTGACTAATGCCAAAAAAACCCAGGCTGTGAGTAGTTCAGCGTAACAATGGATTGATTTGGCATTTAAGCCTTTTAAAATGACCAACCGTCCCATTCATGTGGCCTGTTTATACTTCATTCCACAGATGAATAACCTTTATTGCTGCAAATTCATTGCCTGGCTCTTCTACTCATTTCTTCTTTCTGTTCATTCACTGCTCAATAATTTTACTTCGGTGCAGTTTGCAAGAGTTCTGATGCCTCTTAAATGATGCCTTTTGGGCAAAACTGAAGCTGCTGTGATGTCAGTTAAGCACCTGCTGTTAATTACACTGCATTGTGGACACTGTTGAAAAAGCATAAAAAGAATTATTAGAAAGAATACAGATTACATGTGAGCCAGCTGGAGGACAGGAAATAACCAGATTACTCCTCCCTGATTCCTTCCAGAGCAGATATTTGAATGGTCACCCTTAGCTGTCAAAAAAAAAAAAAATGTTATGGAATTTTGGAGTCTTTAAAACTTGTGAAGCAACTCATCCCGAACAGGTCAGGAATGATGTGGAAGAACTGGCATGGAAAGTTCCACACCCTTCAGTTTTGTTGTGAAGAAGCTGAGAGAGAAAGGCTGCAGTGCAGGATATTTATTTCAGGATCAAACGATGGTTTTGTGGAGTCCATCATTTGTGTGTCTTCTCTGAACAGGAATGAGTTTCCAGCCAGTGAGCAGCTATTTTCAGCTTTACTCGTGGAGTTGTGATTTATTCCTCCACAGCCTGGTCTCAACAACTGTGATTTATCCGGAATTCGGCTGGTACCAAATGGTTCTTTTTCCTGCAATACCTGATTTTCTGGACTCTCCCAAAAGACAAGTCCATAAAAGTGACTTTAAAAAATGTGCATATTTTGGGGATGTGGAGTTGTACACACTTTGTGTTCTTGATTCCACCTGGACAGGGCTGTGCTAATCGGGAAAAGTATTTCCAACAGCTCTTCCAGGGGTTCAGAACCTGAGATATTAATGCTCCTTTCTGTCTGTGACCACCAGCCATCTGTAGGAACCCAGAAAGCTGTTTGTCCTTGGCTGGCATTTGCTCTATTATTTCTTCGGAAATACAATCAAAGACACAAGCGAATAAATAATTCAGGTCTTTTAGTCTTTCTTTATCTGTATGCCGGGAATATTTTCATGTTTTTCCAGGCCTGTTCTAAGTCAGAGCTTTAAGGGGGTATTTTTGGAATTCTCAGCTCAGGCCTGAAATGCACCAGAACCTTAGAAGATGAACCTGGAAAGGCAAAAGTAACATAAGGACCTATTTCAGTGTGAATTTAATCAAGTCGCTGCCACAGCTCAGGTTATTCCATCGTCTAGGAATAAAGAGGAAGGAAGGAGAAATATTCCTTGGTGGAGACTCAGCTCCAGATTCAGGTGCCTCCATTTAGGCAACAAATGCAGATAACTACTCATGACTGTAATTAAAAACCTAGTCGATACAATTAATTAATGGAGGTCACATCATGATCCAATTTACTAACAAGTTGAGACTTTAAGACAAGCTCAGTAACTTTTCAGGATCTATTGATGCTGCTGACCCTCTGTAGTGACCTTTTATTCTGCAGTCCCCTGGTATCTCTATGATTTTATATGCTCAACTCACGTCAATATAATCAGAATTTAAAAACAGAACTGAAGCAATTAAATTCAGTTGTCTATAATACAAATTTTAATAGGGTCAGTTGTAGTGTCACAGGGTTTCTGAAGCATCCAGTCACAACACAGGACCTGCAGCCTTTCAGACTGGCAGCTGGATCCAGCTGGGAAGCTCAGGGATGTTTAGAATGGATTGGATGTCTGTATGGGCCGAGTGAATCAAGTCAGAGGTGATCAAGTCTTTCTGTCTCTGTTACTCCTCCTCCTCTCCCCTTCTCATGCCTGTAACAGGGCAGAGCTGCACCAATTCCTGCTCCCACGAACAGGGGACTTTGCTCCAAGGGTTCAGCCAGGGCCGGGCTCCCAGTGCCTCTGGATGGGAGTAGAACTGGGGCTGGAAGGTTCACCTGCTGAGTCAGAACCCAAAGGCTCAAACCCGACCTTCAGATCCTAAGAGAACTGATCTGAGGAGTGCAGGAGGAATATCATTCAGTTCTACCTTGGCTAACACTCAGCACTGAGCACTTGCACCGTGGCATGAAGGTAGAGGCTTCGTGGGTTATGGAAGTAATCATGGAATCATGGAGTGGTTTGGGCAGGGAGGGAGCTTAAAGATCATCTCATTCCAACCCCCTGCCATGGACAGGGACACCTTCCACTAGCCCAGGCTGCTCCAAGCCCTGTCCAGCCTGGCCTTGGACACTTGCAGGGATCCAGGGGCAGCCACAGCTTCTCTGGGCAAACCATCCAAACCAAGGGCTTTTCACAACCAAAATTAAATTGTCATTTCCAAGTTAAGACACGTCTGCTTATTTTTTTAAGAAACACTGCAGCACCACAGTGCAGAAACACTTTTGTTGGTATCATTTCACTCCTATGAGATTCACTGAAGGACACCCAAAGAGAAAAAAAAAAAGGAGAGGGGGAATTAAAAAAGGAGTGTGTGAGGAAAAAACCCTTCAGCTTCTAGATAGGAAACATCCTTACTATTCAGTGGATGCTTCATGCCCAGAATCTCTTCCTCAGGAAGTTTGCAAATGCTCCCTGCTCTGCAGAAATGACCTTTACATGCCACCGGGAAAGAGACACTGCAAAGAAAACACGACACCAAATCCACCTCCCCAAAACAAATGCCACCTCCTCATGGAAATGTCAGCAGACAAATCCTTTAGCAGGAATTCTTATGGGCAAAGTCCAGCCCTTCAAGAGTTCAGGCCATGGGCATTTATTAGTGAAAGACTCCAACTATTTCTTTTGTCTTGTTCAGATTTTTCCAGGAGTCTAAATGATTGACAAGCCCTAAATAGCATCTGATGGAAGCTTGGAAAACAACAAGCTCCATGGGAAAGACAAAACTTAACAGGTTATATTTAAGGGTGAATTCAATCTAAAATGACTGGATACCTTTATTCTTCTCTACTATATATTGCAAATTTATTTTTCTAGTGGTCAGCTTAGAGTAGGACTCCGTCTTTAAATTATAAATATGTCAAGCATGGAGTAGATTTTACTCCAGAATAAGTGTGACTTCTGTAAAAATCAGCTCTAAAAGGTTTTATTTTCTCCACTGGCTTTCCCCCACCCCCCCTTACTATAAAGAATTAGGATGTTTCAATACAGTCTCAGCACGTTACTCTGAAAACAGGAAAGAACAGAGAAGGAGAATTTTTATGACTCCTCGATGCTGATATCGAATGTTATCATTCTTCGCACACACATTTTATTCTTCTTTCATGGACACTAATTACTGCACATCCTGTAACAAGCTGAAAGGCAGACTGTGTCCCTGGAGTCCTGCTGACCCACATTATCATATCTCCTTTTTCAGGAGAGCTACAACAATTTAAATCAGCTGAAAATCAAGACCCATAAATTATTGGCTGCAGCGAGATGTCAGATGTGTCGCCATTCCTTCGTCTTTAATTAACTTTCTCTGTTGCAGCATTAATGGGGAAGCATCAGAATAAAGAAAGAACAAGGCCCTTGCATCTTTAAATCCTTCTCAGAGGTTTCTGTAAGTGCTGTTAAAATGACCACATGAATCTGTGTAATCCAGAGAATCCACGTGTGGAACGGCAAATGCTCAAATCAGACCTAACAGAACAAACCCAAGCCGTGCTCTCTGAAAAAGGAAAACCCGATCTCAAGTTAAAATTTCAAAGGAGAGGGGAAGATTAGCTCTGCCTTTCATGATCTTATTATTGGCTTCAGCATCATAAAAGAAAATCTCAAAGCAAAAAAAAAAATCGACTTTCTTAGCACACACACGCTCCATTCAGTCTTTTCTTGGGGCTTTCATGTTTTCCCACTTCTCAGCTTGAGAAGGATAAACTCTGTTGGTAATTTCTTCCTAATTACGGCAAAGAGTCAAGAATGATATTTCTGGTACAAGAACAAATGGTTTTAAACTGGTCACTGATAAATTTAGGCTACACTTACTTAAGTATTTTGAACCACGGAACAGCTTCCCAACCAACCTTTTAACAGGTTGAAGAGACCAACCAGGCTGGTTAATTTTAAGATAGAGTTTGATTAATTGATAAATTGTTTAAGTAGTAGAAGACCAAAAGTGGAATGAAATTCCTTCAATGATCAGTGGAGAGAAATGCATTTTATATAGGATGGTGAGAACTGCTCTGCACAGGTGCCCATTTCTCCTCTCTCATTTCCCACAAAGCAGAGAGGGTTTCCTTCAGCTAGAAAATAAAATTGTGGATAGCTACAAATGCATGTGACAGCACTGGCAACCCAACAGATCCTCCAGCCTTTCACATTTGCCCTTGGGCACAGAGTCCTGGGTGGGACACCCACCTGCCCCTTTTGCTCTCAGGTCCATCATGACTCCGAAATATTTTCAGGGATTTTGCACAAGATTTCTTAATGTTAGTTCCTTTGTTGCCATTTCTAACAATCCTTTTCAACCTCTAGAGATACAAACAAACAAAATCAGAGGAAAACAAAAACAAAACCCCCAAACAACAAACAAAGAAAACAAACCCCCACCACAAACAATTAATTACTCAAAAAAATACCCTGAGACCAAGCAAGTATACAAAAATTTCTTGAAGGACCTGGAAGATCAGCACAACTCCTCTGGAGATCTACAGCCATTTTATCTGAGGCTGGGCAGCCTTTCTTTAGCTCTATTTAACTGTAATTAATTATTTAGTCTGATTGCAGTGAGAGTCACCTGACACAGTCTCTCCTCAGTACAGAATATTCAGTAGTGAGTAAGACAATTAAGAAAAAAAGACCAAATAGCTGCAGTGTCCATGAGAAAAAAATCTATTAAAACCTGCTTGCCAGACATCCTACAGTCCTGACAAAAGAGATGAAAGTAGAATCAAAATGTTTTGTACACTTCAGCTGAAGTTTCTGATCCTTTCACCCAAGGTGATGAAGGAGTGTCAACACCCCGTGTGCCAGGTAAGGACCAGCTCTCTCATGACTTAAGGTCAATAGTTTTCATTAAAACACGTAAAACCACTTGCAAAAGTCCTGAATAATCCACATCTCAGACCCTGCACTGACACCTCTGACATTTTTAATGCTCTGACATTTTTAATGCTCTGACAGTATTTTAATGCTGCCTTGCAAAGACTTGCTCGCAATGGCACTGCCAGCAAAGCTTGTCTTGTTTGCCGAAAGAACTGAGCATTCAAAATTTTAAAGCCCAGGAAACCAAACAGAAGGACCTCTGTGGCTCCACACGGTAACCGTTCCAAGAGTGAGAAGTTTACTGGATACCAAGGCTTGAAATTTCCCCCCTTCCCATATTCTTCCCACATCTTCCCGCTCCTGCCGTGCGTCCAGAATTCGCGCGCTTTGATCAGGGGGCACACATCTCGCTGAAAGTCAAAAGGGTTTTCATTCTTCAGTGACTAAAGTAGCTTTTGAAAATGCAATGTGTGCCCCTCAGGGGCTGGGATCCCTCTGGAATAAAACAGGACAATTAAACCTCTCTCATCATAATTGCATAAAGATGAGTAACAGACAAGTGTGGATTTGTCAAGCGGAAATCATCGTAGCGAAGCCTAATTTCCTTGTGCACTTTGTGAGAGAGAAAGAAAGGAAAACAAATTAATGAGATCTAATGTGGCACTTGCGGGGCTTTTAACACTGGCAGTTTCATGAGAAATTAAGGAAAAGCTGGCCCTGGTGAATTTATTACAGGCTGGGGATGATTCCATTCCATTCTCAAGGAATTACCAGGAGTGTAATGTCAAAATGCAAAAGTAGATGGGGCTTGGAGCAACCTGGGATAGTGGAAGGTGTCCCTGCCCATGGCAGGGATTTGGAACTGGATGATCATTAAATTCCCTTCCAACTAAACCATTCTGTGATTCTCTGATTCTGTGAAACTGGAGATCACTGGAATTGTAAGCCCAGAAATGAGAAACCATGAAAACAAAGCCTTGATAATCCACAGTTTAAGAAATTGTCATCCTATTTCCATGTGCCTATTTAATGAGTTAAAATAGAGTTTGCTTTTAATAGTAGTGATGTAACTCCTGCTTTCTTTGATAAATTTGGTGCTTTCAGCTTTTCCAGTGCTTGCCAATTCTATGGAATCCTTTCCCACTAAGCACATTTGGAACAGAACACAATCACATCAAGAGGATTCAGGCAACTTGGTCTCAAACTCTCCTTTCCAAATGCCTGAATCTGAACTGGTCAGCACGGACCCCTTTAACAACAGTGGAGACAAGTCAGCATCTCCAGAGGGGAACTGTGAACTGGTCAGCGTGGATTCCCTCAGCAATGCTGGAGGCAAATCAACACCTCCAGAGGGGAATTCATCTCCGTGCATTATAGCAGTGAAATGGTCACCAAATGAAGCAATTTATGGAGGCAACTTCTTTGATTTTCTCTCTGTTTTCTATAAAGAGAACCTTCCTGAGCTTAGAACAGCTTAGAGATGCATGCTTAAGATGTAGAAATCTAAAATAACGAGATGTGAATCACCACCTGAATTGGCCAAATCCCAGTACTCTGGTTTTTTGAAGTGTGAGGCTGTGCTTAGGTTATAAATACTCCATGATCACCCAGGAACGGCATTTTAAATGTTACATCTCGCAGGGACAATTCCTCCTTAAAAGAAATTTGGTCCTTTTTTCTTGTTTTCATCAAGCAGGAGGTTCTCATGTACCAAAGGAGGCAACAGAGACAGTCCATTTGAATGATGGTCTTAATGTTCTGCCATTATAGGCCACCATCTTCTCCAAAGTACAAGTTATGGTGCTTTCCACACCTGTTTAGTCCTCCTGATGTTCTCCTCTTTATTTATGCAGCTGTTTAACACAGCCTGTGTTTCTAATTCGGTCTTTTATTTTGCCTCATAAATATTATTTCCTCCCTGGAGAGCCACGAACCTTTTTCTCTTCCCCTGGCACATTGAGTAATGGGATAGTTACTCTGCTTAGTTGTTTTCCAGATGTCAGCCTGATTTTGGGAAGAATGGAAGAATGGAATGGAAAGATGTTCTAGGGAAAAGTCTAAAGGTGTTTGCAGTCCATAGTGGAGGGAAATGATCAAGTGGATAGTGGTTAAAATATTGCCAAAATCTACCCTCAGCGTCACTGAGCTTTAGATGGGAAAAGATTTACATTCAGTCTTTATTTTAGGGGAAAAAAGTCCTTATTTCAGAGAAATTTTGGGGAAAAAAGATCCTTATTTTAGCAAAAATAAACAGGAGCTGAGACCTACAAGCTGGAGAAGGAACATTTCCTAGTTCTGTCCAACCAAACACCAGCCTTCTTATGATAATTCAAAGATTCTGAAGATTTGCCAGACGCTTCCAAAGACTTCACACCAAAGCAGACCAGATTTGAATCCCTTTCTAAGAGCTCCCAATTCAACTCAATTTCCCAGTAAGCCAGGAAAGGTTTCTGTGTCTCTTTGCTTTACATTCTCTAGAGGAACTATTAAGGAAGGAGTTCAAAATTTAGTCAAGCACAAAGAGCACTATTGTCTTTTGCAGTTAAACTGTTCATTTAAACCCTGACACCTCTTTCTAAAATGGCACATTAGTCAGTGTCCAACTTCTTTGCTTTAATTAAATTGGGAGCTCCAAGCGCTCTGTTTTACCTTGTGTTCTACACTTTGTGATCCCACGTTTTGTGATCCCACATTTTGTGATCCCACATTTTGATTGATGCACCAGAACAGGGAGCAACGGGTCGGCTAAACCTGATTCAGAGCCAACAAAGCCAGATGAGGCGAGCAAAGAAACTCACCACCAAGGTTTTTTTTGCAAATATAAATATGTGTATTGAAGAGCAGGGCAGGAACTTTGTCACTGTTTAGAGGAGCTGGCTGTGCAGGTTGTTCAGAGCAGTTGAACCTCTTCCTCAAGAGTCCCACAGTGTGGGAATGAGGAACTGTGATATGTAGAGAAAATATAGATATTTGTTATCTGAATTATTTGCCTTCAGTCACTGGAAAGGAACGAACCCTTTCAGAGGGTCATTCCCAAAGCAGCCATCTAAGTACCACAAACAATCACAGCCCAAATAACCTTTATTCTCTCCACTAATTAATAAAAGGGTCTGCACTGTGACTGACTCAGTTGTAGACAAAGTCCTGTGAAATTACTGTCACATTATTCCATTCTCAGGAGAACAAATGAGCCATTCTCTCATGCTCCAAAACAACCTAAAACATGGATGTGAGTTGCCTGTCAGCTGTGGATTTATAGGAACTCAACAAGAAATAGCATCTTGCAAGCCCACTGACTAAGTAATATCCAAGGGGCAGCAAGAGAATTCAGCCTGGGAACATATTTGGAGTTAAATCAGGTCTGCAGCACGTCAGGCTAATCGGAGGAAATTTTAGAAATGACCATTTGGTGAACTCCCACAGCTCTCTGTGGAAGTACCTTTAGGATACAGCCTAGAAAGCCTGAAGCCATATCTGTACTGCTGGACGAATTCACCACAGGGAGATTTCCCTGCTCCCAGCCCAGAGGAAAACTGTAGCTCACGTCCATCCTGTTTAAGCTGAACCATCTCTAAATCACGGGGCTGCATCCACCTGGCAGTGTCTCATCCACAGCTTCCCTGGGCTCTGGAGAGTGCAGCTGTGGCCCTAGGAAGCAATTACCATTTTAAAAAGCCTGTGGATAATTGTCCAACTGAAAGTGTCTGCTATAATGTGAAGGTTGTGTCACAGCCCACAGGGGAAATGTTTTTATAGCACGAATCGAAGGAAATTAAATGCACGTCTAGAAGTCAGACAGGGGGTATGTGATCACTGCAATTACCACGGTGATGCCTGTTGGTTACCAGAAATAGATCTGATCTATTCTCTTTTCACTGTGACTTCATGCCAACAAAATCACCAAGGTGAAATAATGAGAGCAAGAAGGTCTCCCACGGTGGGAACAGCTGAAAAAGTCTGTTCCTTCCGTTTTTCACAGCAAAAAGAGAGCAGAAATGCATCTTTTCAGTGCAGGTGGAAAGAGAGTAATCTCCTTTGGAAAGCTACTAACTCTTATTTACAACACAGGAAACAAAAGAGTCTCATTTACTGGGAGGGTGGGCAGGCCCTGGCACAGGTTGGCCAGAGAAGCTGTGGCTGCCCCTGGATCCCTGGAAGAGTTCAAGGACAGTTTGGATTGGGCTTGGAGCCACTTGGGCTAGTGGAAGGTGTCTCTGCCCATGGCAGGGGATGGAACGAGATGGTCTTCAAGGTTCCTTCCAAACCAAACCATTCAGTGATCGTATGAATCAATGATCATAATTTCCATTTGCTTATGAAATAGCCCCCTGTGCTTTAATCACTTGGATTTATGGGCAAGAATTCCTCATACATGTTTTTCAGGGAAGAACACTTTCTGAGAGCCAAGACTGAGGTCACAGAAGTAGCTGACTTGAAAACCAAAACCCTAAAACGAAAAGAAACCTGTCTCTGGTGACCAGTGACAGGACCCAGGGAATGGCTGGAGCTGTGTCAGGGCAGGCTCAGGTTGGATCTCAGGGAAAGGTTCTTCCCCC
>JAWMRA010000505.1:0-10321 GCA_035584735.1 Pseudotriccus pelzelni | reverse complement strand
AGTGCTTTTTCCTGCCCCCGGCCCAGGGCCGGGGGAGCAGAGAGGCCTGGCCCCCCACCTGGGGGGACCTGACACGTCTTCTCTCTTACATGGCTGCCAAGAATTCCTTCCACACCCCCACCTTCTCTTCCGTTTCTTCTTGAAGATGTAATTGGCAAAGGAGTCACCTAAACTCCTGATTGGCTTTTGTCCGGAAATTCATCAGGACAAACTATTTTCAATCCCCAAGGAGGGGAACTTTTGCAAACCCATGACAGGGAATGATGTCAAATCATAAGCAGACCTCCTTTTTTGACTCTCTGTTTCACAACCAGATTTTATCATTATGCAGTCCAGAAAAAGAAAAAAATTGGAATTAGCCTTTGAGGTGCATAAGGATAGGAGATGGAAGAAGTTAGCAGATGAAAAACAAAATACAGGCTATCAGAAGAGCTAAAATCTAGTTTACCCTCACTCTGAAAGAGAGTTGTATGATGAGTGTCAACAGTACCAGCCTATCACAGTCCCATTTCATTGAAGAAAACATTCACAGAACTTTCACCTGAGTTTGAAATAAAAAAAAAAGATTGTGGCTAAGAGAGACATTAATGATGAAGTAGATTTATTATTCAAGGAAACCAGCAATGAACTTGAATATTTTGTCTCCTTCTTGTCCTTATTTGGAGAACTCCAAAAAACCCAACCCCACAAAAACATTATAGTATTTAATAATTTGATTATATTTTAGAATGAAATTATATTTTATCATTATTTCATAATTATATTATAATATGTATGATATAAAATATAATATTAAAAAAGTTAAGCAAATTTTTTAAGGAATCACTCTTTTTTCTACTGCATAATGATCAGATAAATAAATATTCTAAAGATTCTGGAAAGAGGTGAAATGAAAGCGGTGAGAGAGAACAACTACAATAAAGGGCCAGGGAACATAGATGTTGAATGAGGCTCTAGGATGAAAATTTAATGCCAATTAATATTGACATTGGTGGCATCCTATTTTCTCCTTGCTTAATATGAAGGATTAAAAGTCTTTCTTGGGAGCACACAACTGCTTAAGAAGTATAAAAGACATTGTAATCATAACTTGTGCCTGAATTCATCACAGAGAATGTCTACAGAGCTCACAGAATTAGGAAATATTTCTCCAAGACTGCATGCTGCTATCTCACCTATTTACAACTGCTTAGGAAGTAAAATGCAACTTTTTAACAGGATTCTGGCTTGCAGAGCCATTACATTAAATACATACTCAAAGCATAATCTAAGTATAAAAGCATAAATCAAGCTGACATCAATGAGACATGAAAACATAAATCAAAGTGACATGACTTAAATTACAGTGTATATACATGCAGCCTTAGACTAATTGTAATTCTTAAACATTCTTTTCTAAATAAAATGAATTAAGGCGACATCTCAATATAGAAAATTTCAGTAGGAAGAAGACCAGAAGGCAGATTTAGAATTTTAACCTATACCTATTTTCTCTTCACCTTTTTTTTTTGTTGTTGTTGGCTCATGACAGTATCTCCAAACCTTTGAATCACAGAATGGATTGAATTGGAAGAGACCTTTAAAGGTCATTTAGTCCCTTGCAATGAGCAGCGGCATCCTCAGCTACATCAGTTTGCTCAGAGCCCCATCCAATCTAGCCTTGAATATTTTCAGGAATGATGCATCCAACTTCTTCCTTATATCTAATCTGCATCTACCCTCCTTTTGTTTAAAACTATTACCCTTGTTCTGTCACCACAGGCCTTACTAGAAGTTTTGTCGCCATCTTTCTTATGAGCTCTCTATAAGTATAAAAGGCCACAATAGGGTTTTCCTGGAGCCTTCTACTGAAAAGAAGGCTGATTAATCACAACTTTCCCACTCTTTCCTCATAGGAGAGGTGTTTCAACACTCTTATTATCTTTTGTGGCCCTCCTCTGCACGTACTGCAACAGGTCCATGTCTTTCCTATCCTGAGGACTCCAGAGACGAATGCAATGCTCCATATGGGGTGTCATCAGTCTGAAGTAGAGGGGTCCTCTGTCTCAATGGTGTGTGTATCCTTAGGTGCATGTGCCCATACTTAATAACTGTCTAAAAGAGAGTCTGTCATTCACAGTTTATGTAATAAGAATCCTTTCTAATTCCCTATAGTTAGAATTAGTTGTACTTACCTCTTGTTTAAAAAGTGAAAAGTCTTTCAATCTCACTAAAGTTTTGTATCTACTTGTAATAATCATACCAGGTCAAGGAAAAAATTCTCAAAAATCAACCCAGAATAAAAAACCCATTCAGTAAAAGCCCCTTAGTTTTCTGTTCTTACGGCAATTTGTGTTTGTCTGTGACAATTTTCATTTGATGATTCAACCTAAAGAAAGCATTTTAAGGAAGAATATGTATATCTAAAACTGTAGGGGTACACAGGGTCTTATTAATGCCTTGCAGTTGGACTGTTATATCATTTTCTCTTGTATCACTTAAATGTTGGAAGGTCTGGTGCTTTAAATGGTTTTTAGACAGCACTGTTCAAAGGCATGATAAGAGTGCTCAGAAAGCTTGGGTTTCGCTGTCATCTCTGCCTCTCTTTAGAGGCTCGATGACTAATTTCTGCTCATTTCACAGTGTGGCTTCCCTACTTACTTATATTATGAATTCTTTCATGAGAATATTGTCTCATAGTAGGCCTAATTTCCTCTGAAGGTATAAAATTGTATGGCACAATCAGGTTTTTGACCAGCAGCTCAGGGGTCCAATTCAAATGGATGGTGTGTGAGTACTAATAAAAATGAGATCTCAGGAGAATCCTGCGTGCAATAGGACTGTGGCCTCATTAATTCTGTATGTTTGCATGAAAGACATGAGATCATACAAGCATTCTTTTGCTATAGCTTTGTAAGATTTTCTAAATTCTGTGAAGGGTTCATTGACTTAAGTAATTATTTTGTGCTTGAAGACATCTTTGCAAGTAACATAGAAGAATGTTTTTGTTGGAATTTGCTTCATGAACAAGACTCTGAATCTTGAAATGAATTTATCTACAACAGAGGTAAATTAACTAGATTTGTGACTATGTGTTCTGTTTTCCTCTCAGTAAAACCCAACATTTATTCAACCTAAAATGCTTCATTTTTAAGCAGCCTCCTAAGCTACAATATCTAGGTAAGGCACATATTTCTGAGAACTGAAGGAAACTGACAAAATATATGTAAAACAGTATCTCAGATAGTTTTTTTCTGGTAAGGACTCCGCCATCATTTCATATTAAACAGTCCCTTCCACTTTAGAGCACCAGGTTTTGCGAAGAGAGCATGTGCAGTAAGAAAGTACATGACCGAAATAGAGGTGGACTGCAAGCGTATTTTTTAAGATATTTTTGTGATTTAGAAATTATTGTACAAAAAAAATAACAAAAAACACCAAAAAAGCAACTGTCATGTACAAAAACACCAATTATTTTGTGCAGTACATACATGTGCATAATAAACATGAGACTTACCTAATGCTGTGCCATCTGGTATCCAGCCATTTCTATCAGAAGGTTTATTGCCACATGCTTTTAGTTTTGCTTCACTTTGCAATCTCTTTTCTAAAGGAAATGAATCAAAATTATTTCAAGCTCTCTCTAAACCTCAGAATGTAGGAAAATGTGTCATGTCTTGCAATAATTGTTTGCTGTCCAAATCCAGCCCGTAAGCTTGGGTTAATGTGTCTTGGTGTTCAGTAGCCTGTTTACCGGGATATGGACTTGTGATAGCGGAGATATACTAGCAGGTACAATATTAAAAGATGTGACTTACTCTGACTTCGGGTTGGTACTCATACAGATTATCAATCTGCGTATCTCATTAGAGATTTCTATGAGCTTTGAGTTTCCTGGCACAGAAATGTCCTTGCAGTTTACTTGGTAACAGTCATTCTGGTCTGTTCTAATTTAGTTGTAGAAATGAGCACTCATATAAAAACTGAAGTCTTAATGGTATATTTTTGGAGTGGAAAGGGGACCTTTAAGATTAAGCTGTTTTTATGCTAAGTTTAACTCTGTCAAATTCAGTTTACAACTTTGTACCTTTTCTGCAAATTAGCATAACACTGGATGTATAATGTGCATAAACACAATTTAACTGTATAGTCTTGAGTGAGGAGAGGTAGGAATCTATGAGAACTGATTAAAAGCCTCTGCTGGAAGACTGCTCATCCTTCCGTGATTTAAAAGCACAGAGTATTAGTGTTAATTAATGCTATTAATACAAATTCTCTCCAGTTTACAACAAAGGAGAGCCATGTATTGCTTGGCCTTTCCTCTTCCCTTTTCTTCCTATTCTTTCTAAGACCTAACAATTTTCCTTCTTAAAGGGAGAAGCAATTTGTATACAGTGCAGCAGACAATTGTGCTGTCTGAATATTTTCTACTTCTGATCTTATCTGGCTCTGATCTTCCATTACTAACATGATACTTAGTAAAATTCTATTTCAACAAGACAAATATGAAAAAAATATAGGTATTAAAATATTTAATATATATTTTTGTTAAACTCAGATTTTAATTAGAACTTAATTCCTCCAGAGCTGACATTTATTTGTGAAAATTATTCATATAGATTAAGTGTATAGTTTGAGCTGGATTTGGATTACAATAATGTGGAGTTACCCATATCACTTTTACTGGCTAGGTAATAGATAGTCAAATGTTTCTGTTTTCCAGAACTTTTCAAATCATGATCACTTTTAATATGGTGCCTCTATATAGCATCTATAGCTTTTATGCCATTGTCTTGCAATAGAAGTGTAGAAGAGGAATAATATAATTTTAAAATCTATTTTCAATTAAATCAAGGTCATTATTCACACTATAAATCATCTGGACTGGTGAGTTACTGTCTGTGTTCTGTTTTTCTTTTTAGACATAGTGTGTTCCTGAGTGATGAACTAACTAATTAACTTTGAGTTTGATTGATCTGTAAAATGAGCAAAAAAACTTGAGAACCCACCTGATAAAGGTAACAAAGGTGTATCCAATTTTTCCCTTAAACTGCAAAACATTATGTTTTCAGTTCATACATTTAGCCTTTTAGTCCATGCAGTCTTACCCTTTTCCTTTGGACAGGACACCCACCAGCAGTATGCCAATTCTTGTTTAAATCTTAATGCATTTCCTTTCATGTTGACATTTACCATGATTCAACTCTTCCCTCTTCCACCACTTAGTACCTGCTTCCTGCTTAGACTGGTAGATGTGTTCCATCAACTCAGAAAGCTGAAGTGATGGGTAAAAAGAGATCACTTTTCCGTTTTCCACCATTTCTTAATTCCTCCAAGTTTCCCCATAAATAACAGTTTCAGTCTCTGATGGCACAGACTCACTTTAGACAGTCTCCAGCTGTATGTCACTTCTAACTGCAGCCAAATCATCTCAAGAGTAATGAAACACCTGTTTCATCAAGAATATGTACTTTGAATCATAATCCTTACTTATAAATTCAGTATAAGTCTCCAAATAATTTCTCAGTGATGCTGACGCTTTTGTCTAGTTTGGCTGTCTCTGAGTGAAGACGGGCCTCAGCTGATCCCACAATATGCTGCATCGGCTCTCCTGGAGAACTGAGATGGCCTCAAACTTGAAGCTCGGCTGCTGTCCTGCTGTCAGCTTCTCGTGCTTGTGATAGTGCACAGGAGGGTACTGGCAGATCCATCCACATGGTGATGTCTGTTGTTACCTCATGAATACAAAAGTTAATGTGTATCCTGGCCACAGTTAGTAAGGTCAAGCACAAAACCAGTAACAATTTGATTTCCAGTGTTCCATTGCCTCACCATCTGAATAATTAGACTTCATGCTGCCATCACTGATTTAGTACTGTCAAAATTCATTTGGTTGGTCTCAGCACAAAGCAGGTTTTCCTTACAGGAGTGGCCAGTCAGATGAGTACTATTCTAGCAGAGTAGAACCCATACACATGAAACATGTAGCTGGGACAAATCCAAATCTTTGAAAACTACTGAAGTTCTGTCATGGCTCTGTGATTTCTCCTGTCCTAGAAAAATGCTTGAAGGAAGACTGCAGTTCTCCTGTTCTCTTACTTTCCCTCTGACTGCTTTCTATTCAGATCATGGCCTATATTGACTCTTGCTGCATAGGTCAAGCTTCCTTCTGGAAATGCTAAAATAGTTTTTATTAAAATTACTCTTCCATCAGTGTGAGGTAAGTTACAGTTGTTGCAGTAACATAAGGTTCAACTCTGAACTGCTAAACAAATTATTCTGTTAATTCTTTGCTTAATTTCATCATGCTTAGTTTGCAGTCAAATGATAATGCTTTTCACTTCTTGAATACCTCAGAAATTGTCTCATTTTTAATCTAAAAGTTATAATGACAATTATTTGCTTTTGAAATTACCATTGTTATTGATTTCCTTCCAGGATGAACACAGCATTTTTTGCCTAGCTCTCTAACAATCTAATGAGATGTTACTCCATGATAGGAAACACTGTGGTTTTCTTTGTTAGTTTCTTATAAAAATATTTCCCAAAATAAATTCAAATGCTCAGCAAATTTATTCAGAAATTTTCCTTGACTGACTTTTTTGTTAAATCCTGCAGAGAATTCTAACGGGGTTTAGAAATAAGGTGGTCTTAGAAGAAACATAATGTGTCATCCAGCAGCAACACTAATAATTTTCCATTGGTTTACATCTTCAAGCTATAAATTTATTGAGAAGGGTAATGATTTACCCATTTTATATTTTATTCTTCCAGTATAAGAACTGGAGGTGAACAAGTAAATGAAATGATCGTAAAAGGAAAATGACCTAAAGGAGATAATCCTTTAAAGAAAACATCACCAAGCTCTGAAACTCCTATCATTAACTTTTCTTTAGTTATTGGCAAAGTGGAGAAAACTCCAGAAAACTGTTTCATAGCACACCACCTTGGATCTCCTCTGGACACCTCTCCTTCTTCCTTTCTTTTTTCCAGTCCCCTAAAGATCAGGTCCTAAGGTCCTAAAAGAAGGAGCATGTGATGCAACAACCTTTACTTTGCTTTTCTGCAATAGTTTATTGTAGGTGAGGAGGGAGACTTTCTTGGCTGAGGTTATGGCAAGGATGAGGGCCTAGATGAGAGACTGGGTAAGTCTGGCAGAAAAACACATAGTGTGCTGTATGCATACCTCACCTTAGGGGTATGCTCAGCACCCCAATGAACCTTCTTTTTTTTTTTTTTTTTTTTTTTTTTTTTTTAAATAGCTATAGACGTTTAGCTGTGTTCAGTATAATTTTCCATTTCTGCATGCTATAGTCTTTGGATATCTGTATTCAATCCTTGGTCTCAGTTTGAGACAATAAGCTTATGAATTTTTACCCATACAAGCCCCTTTCATAGGTATATCTTTCTGGCCAGAATATGAGGCTCTGTGTCCCTTATGTGTAAAAAAAATAATTCATTGCTCTGCCTTCTTGTCTGTTACTTCTGAAAATATGTTGCTGAGAGGATGAAACCCCCTGAAATTCTTCCAGTGTAAAATATTTTTTTGCTTAAATAGAAATTTGGAGTATCTTCAAAAAATGTTTTAGAGTCTAAATTCTGTAGAGATGAGTATGATTCACAAGATGTGCCTGGCTTGGGTCCAGAGGAGCCTGGGCACTCAAAAATAGTCTGAGCTCAGACTATGCAATTTACCATGTTAAATATCTAGCTGTGTCTGACTTCAGATAATTCACAGAGACTGAATTCAGTAAGTGTATTTTTCTAAACTCAGATTAAGTAACATATAATCTTGATTGCCTATATGGTTAAACTGACTGATGCCTGCAGTAACTCTGGCTCAAACTATTACCTGTCTTCTGCTCTGTATTTTTATAAAAAAAGTATACTTTACTTTTGTAAACTGTCCTCTGTGTATTTGTCTCTATTGGTATTTGAAAGACCAGTGACAAGCCCTCATGCCGAAATGTTTGTTAGACCAGCTGGCTGTAATTAAACAGGGTTTTGCTGAATTTGGTAGAAGAGTTAAGGCATGTTCAGGATTCCAACCTGAATAAATTAAACCCTCAATATTTATAACAGTATTGTGTCTAGATGATAGTTCTTATGAAGAGTATTATGTCTATCATAAGCCCAAGATTGCCCAAGACTGTATTTCTTACCTCCACAGGAATATGACTAACCCCTTTAAATGAGAAGTGGAAATAATGGTCTCAGTATTTGCAAAAAATGCCTCAGATTTTCTGCTGGACTCTTTCTGACTATCTGTTTTTCAGCTGTGTGTATTGAGTCATCTGAAGATGTTCCAAGTAAGATGGATACCATCCTTTTGTGCTGAAAGCTTTGGTATGTAATAATCTTCTAATTTGAATACAGGAGTTCATTGAGTAAACAGAAAAGTTACTGTCATTCATTGAGTGGAAGAGAAGTTATCATCACAGCAGCAAATTTTAAATTGCATGGATGAATGAATTTCTGAGAATGAAATAACATTAAAATTGTTTTGTTATCCTGACAAAAATGTGAAAATGAATGACAGAAGCTAGAGATGCTGCACTAATTCTGCTGCAGTGTGCTGGTGTCAAAAGCTCATGAGCCAAAAGCCTGAGCTGCAAGCCCTCAATTCAAGGCTAAAACTTGCTCAGTTTTAGTCATATTTTGACACAGCTACTACTGTCTTAAAATGTCTTCCCTGCCAATTGCGATGGTTGGGTTTCTGAGATGTTCCACAGGCCATTTTCTATAGAGAATTAATATTAGGAAACCATCTCATATATTATAAATTATCTTTTGCTGCATTAAAAAATTCTAATCACATGATGAGAGCAGACCAGCATCATGGGATGAGTATGCAGACCTTTTTTCCTTTTAAATGGTTATTAATGCTTTGATGAACACTGCTACATAAAAAAACTGAAGAGCTCACAAAGGGTTTTTTTTAAACAGTCTCATAAGTTAAAAATTATCTTAAAAAATATTTAGTACTGTGTTTGCATGTCAGTCTATCTTTACTTTTAGATTAGGTTGGAAAAATATGTCTGCAAAATGTTGGATGTTGTTGTCATAAGGCTTGTCCATTTATTGTTCCTTTTCAACAAGAAAATTCTAATTTTCTCTAAGTTTTACCAGCTGCATTTTTCTGCTCAGGGATTTTCAGCATTGCCTCCTGTTAATGATAAATTATTGTATACCATCTGGATATATTCAGGACACTTGAATTGAATTCGATGCATAATTTCAAAACAGGAATAGGAATTCCTCAGGAGCAATTCTGCAAAGAAAATATTATTTCTCCCTCTCCCCATTAGTTTCTGATAATTTTCATTGTTTACTTTAAATTGAAATGGCAAGCATCTGTCTTCTCAGTTGTGTTTCTAATGACATTGCAAGGTACTGTAAAATGAAAAACATTTTGAGCAAGTATCTGTTGTGAAGAAAAGCCCTTGATATTAACTTAAAGAATAACTGAGAGAACAGCTTGATTATTAAGATTGGAGGAGTAATTTTTTCTTGTGAAAAGGCATCTCAGTAGGTGGGATTTGAGCAGGGGCTATGCAGTTTAATGTAGGATTATCATGAGTTTCTTAGAGGAAGAGTATGATACTTCTATCAGCTACAAATACAGACTGTGATGGGAGCTGGGAGTTACAAAGAAGTGCATGAAGAGAGATGAAATCTCAAGAAACTAATTAAACAAGGTTATACAAATGACAGACAGGTAGCTAGTCATGGGGCAATTTCTGTCTGAGACCTTCACAAATTATTGGAGCATTTTAAAAAGCAGCTCCAATTTAAATACAAGTGTACATAATTAACTTTCTCCTGTTGGACTTGGTATTTTTACTGTGAGATACAGATAAGTCATAATCTGCCTTATACTGAAGTAACAAATAATTAACATTAAATTTCATAAAAATAGTAAGTTGATAATCTAGTTTAACAACTAAAAGAGTTATTCAGCAGGTACAGTGTTGAAATGATCATGTTTTTTTCAGTATAAGTTATAATCCAACTAGCTACCTTTTTAAAAGTTGTGGTTACTCATCTACATTTTGTCACATGCTGTGGGTAAAATTAGCTGTTTAAAAAACAGGCTTCGATGATGAAAACGGCATCTACATCCGATACCGCACCGATGGGAGCCTGTTCAACCCAAAGCAACTGAAGGCCCACACTAAGACCTTAAATCATCTTGTCCGGGAGCTGCTTTATGCGGATGATGCCGCTCTCGTTGCCCACACAGAAGCAGCTCTGCAGCATTTCATATCTTGCTTTGCAGAGGCTGCCGAGCTTTTTGGGCTGGAAGTCAGCTTGAAGAAGACTGAAGTTCTCTATCAGCCTG
>JAWMRA010000504.1:0-10324 GCA_035584735.1 Pseudotriccus pelzelni | reverse complement strand
CTGCCCCTGGATCCCTGGAAGTGTCCAAGGCCAGGTTGGAGCAGCCTGGGCTGGTGGAAGGTGTCCCTGCCCGTGGCGGGGGTGGCACTGGATGGTCTTGGTGGCCCTTTCCAACCCAAACCATTCCATGATTCCACTGAGCCAGACCTCCAGTCCAGTCTGCTGAAGGCTTAGAGCTCTTAGCACCTGAGACAAAGGAGTGGTTGCACTTGGGATTTTACACAATAATCCTCAAAATGTATAGAGTTTTTTTCACCAGTGGGGACAGGCAGGTTTGCCCAACAGAGCACTCCATCCATGGTAAGACATCAGGGAGTGCCAGTGGAAGCCTCACCCTCCCTTTTCACCAACATACGGAGCAGATCTCACATTTCAGACCTCCCTAAAGTGACCCCACACATTCCCTGAGCCCTCCTGCCCACCCTGCCAGGCAGACAGCGCAGTCTGACACAAATCCAGTGACATTCAGATTCAAACTGCTGCTCTGTTGTCAATTAAGAGTCACACATCACCCAGTTAATTAACATTAATTCAATTAGAAAAGCCTGCGGGTCGTTACCAGCTGGGAGCAGCAGATGTCACTCTCACCCAAGGAATTAATCCTCTCCTGGACAACCCGACTGAAATGGGACTAAATGGGACTAAAATGATCTTAAAAGCATTACAAAAAGCCAAATAGGCTCCTCTCATGCTCTAATTGACGACACAGAGCTAATTTACATTATTTTGGGTTTATAGCCATTCTTTTTACAAACAATATTTTATCTGGTGGAATAGGAGCAGATGATAGAAAAGATTAAAGTTAAAATATCAAGGTTTCCAGCAGTCAGGTGGGTTAAATTGATGCATTTTAGGGGGTTGTTAGGCATTCCAAGCACATCATCCTTTGGAAAAGCAGTGAACACCCACGCTGGCACAGAAGGTAAAGATTTAAAGTTCACACTGACATCTGGTGGCAAAAAAACCCTCATTTTGAAAAGGTGAAATTCCTTTAAACCAGCCAATAACACAAATATATCACGAGGGGCAAGAATCATCCAGGCAATACTTTTATAGCACCTGAGTTTAATGTTGGCCAAAATCAGCCACAATTAGAAACCAGGACTGGAAATCTAAATCTACTTTTAAATGGAATTCCCACAGCCCATGAGCACTGGTGAGGTTTTCATCCACCATTCCCACACCCCAGGAATTATTTGGCTCCATCAATCAGCTGCTAAAATAGCAGGGAAAATGTCCTACCGGATCTGGTTGGTGGCTTGGATTATAGTTCTTTTCAAAAGATCCCGGATATTCCTGATAAGGTCAGCTTCCTAAAGAAAAATCGGGATATTTCTGTGACATCCATATCAGGACTCACCATCCTGCCAAGCAAGCTGAGTTCAGTGGTGGTGGATAAATAAATAAAACTGGATAAACACTGAAGTCTTCTTACCTGCTCTTGACTTATCCTGAGTTTTTGAGGAATCAGCAGATCCTGAGGGAACTCAGCCCTAAGTCTAAAGCAGCAGCTTTAGGGATAAAGCATCAACGCTCTCTGAAGTGACTTTACTGACCTGGTGATTCCACAGTTATATAAATCCCTTTTCTTTGGTATCATTTAAAGGAATTTAATAGTTGAGGCTCAAAGGAAAAAAAAAAAAAGCGCTTTTATATATGAAAACCTTCTAATTAATTCTGCTGGTTTGCATCAATGACAGCTAAGGGAGGATCTCCTTACTAATCAACTTTATTCCCAGATTCCACCGACCCTTGTCCTGTTTTTGACAAATAAAGGACTGTGTGTGTCCCTGCAGTGTCAGATTCTCCATCTCAAGAAAGCAACAGGGACCAGAAAAATGATCAGTTGGTTCCAAATGAAAAAGGACAATCATGATGGGAAGGAAAATGTTATTTTTGAGGCTGTAGTTAAAATAAAACCACAGCTGAAGTGGGAGAACACTTCCTGCAATGGGTGAGTCGTTAAATTAAAAATTCAAAAGGGGTGTAAAGGGGTTACATTTATAATAATTGAAATTATTTTGAGCTGGGGAGTCAGGCTCCATGTAAATAAAAAAATACCCAGCTCCCTGGGAGTTTGAAATGGAAAAGCCTCCCTTTAGTCTCTCACTTGGAAAGAGTGAAATAATGCAAAAAGAACGAATTCTCTCGTGGAATGACCCAAAATATAATTGAAAAGTGGATTCCCCGTTGAGGAGATATTCAAATCTGACATTTAGAACTGAACTTCTGCTAATTAATTGCAGCCTAGGGCTGCCGGGGGGGGAACAAGAAGGAGGAAATGGGGAGGAATTTTCCTAACAAATGATTTTTCTTAACTTTGAGAAGAGCTAAAAAGTCAGGTTGTTTGGCTGGAGGAGCTGTGGCAGCGGGATGGAGATGAAATCCTTTGATCCAGGTCCCTCAGTGCCGCTGGACACTGCGGGACAAGCTGGGGCTGGTTCCTGGGAGAAGGTCCACATTCCATCCACACTCTGCCTGAAGGGGAGCATTCAGAGGGGTCTGCTCTGCCCTAGCCATACTCATGTGATTTTAAACACCTTTCAAATAGAGGAAGGACTTTATAAACAATCTTTCTTAACACTTGGAGTGACATGACCCGGTCCAGGAGGGTCACCGGGCCTTGGCATTGCAGAAGAACCTTCACCTGCTGCCCAGGCTGCTCCTCCTCTCGGAGACCAGGGCAACACTCGGGGGCTGCCACCGACTTCTAAGGTCCTTCCTCACCTTCAGCAGCTGCCTCTCCACTTCATCAATGACCAGGTCCGGGGGCTGCCTCCTCTCCCGGCACTGCAGGTTATCGGTGACGACCCCGTAGGGCACCTCGGTGGCATCGAGGGTGCGCTCCAGCCGCAGCTTCTGCGCCGCCAGCAGGTTGGTCTCGGCGTCCAGCTCCATCACCTCCTTCTGGAGCTCCACCCTCCAGAAGTGGATGTCCTGCAGGCGCTGGGCCAGGGTGGTTTTGGAGTACTCCTGAGCCCTCTGCGCGCAGGCGGCCGCATGTTTGGCGAGGTGCTTGGACTCGGCCCGGTCGCGCTCCGACTCCTCGCCCACGGTGTACGCCTGGTTGTAGACGCGGGCGTTCCTGCGGTGCCACTCGGGCAGCTGGTACTTGGAGGTGCGGAAGCCGGCCATGGCCATGCCGCAGCACGAGCCGGGCCTCTCGCCGCGGACGACATCGCAGATCTTGCCGGGCAGGGGGCAGGAGGGCACGCCCGGAGGCACCGGCTCCTCGGGGGGAGCCATGGCGGGGCCTCCCCCGGGGCCGCTCCCGCCTCCCGCTCGGCGTCCGCCCGTCCCCACGGCAACGGCCGCCACCAATGAGGAGCCGGCGCCGCGACTTAACGGACACCCTCGCTGACCAATCGCAGCCAGGGCGCGCGCCCCGAGGGAGCCTCCGATTGGGGGATGCGGCCGCCTGCGCCCGCCCCCCCGAGAGGCTTGTTGCCATGGCGACGGGGACACCAAGGTGGGGGCGTCATGGCGGCGGGCGGGTCCCGTGGAGTCGTGGGTTCCCCATGGAATCAGAGCATCCTGGAATCACAGAATAGTCGAGGTTGGAAGAGACCTTTAAGACCAACAGATCCAACCGCACACGTACCGGTGTCGTTGTAACCCCTAAACCACACCGCCCAGTGCCAGATCCAGATGCCTCTTAAGCACCCCCAGGGATGACCACAGTGTGTCCACCACCTCCCCGGGCAGCCCCTTCCAATTCCTGACCACCCAAACAGTGCAAAGAATTCTTCTAACATCTGGATCTTCTCTCTCTGATCTCAAGGCCATTTCTTCTAATCCTCGCTGCAGACACAGCAGAAGACGCTGGTCCCCCCCTCACTGCAACCCCTGGGCCTGGGACTCCACTTTTCTCACTGGTGCATGCCCACAATGACACATTTTCCTGCTTGTTTTGGAAATCCAGGAGAATCCCACCAGGATTTCAGCCCGGCAAGTGGTGGAAGCCAAGAGAGGTTCTGTATTGCCCCCACCACGTTTGCCCTGGGACCCAGAGAGCCCCTGGGGGGCCCTGGCCCTGCAACATCCACGGGGTTAAAGTCACTCAGTTCAATCCATTTTTGCACCTCACTCTGTTCTTACGCTCAAATGTTCATTTTTAAGGCCACTCGTGTGACTTTGGTCTCGACACAGAGCAGGTGCTGATGAAATGCAGCTGCTGCGGCATCACCTGTTTAATCGGCACCTGAGGAGATGCAGCTGCTCCTGGAATTAGGGTGGATTTTGGGAGTTGCCATCACCGTGTAACAAGGAGGGAAAAGGAAAAAGTGAAAGGAAAAAAAAAAAAAAAAGGGAAAAAGGGAAAGGGAAAAGGAAAGGCTGGGAGGGCACACTTTGTGTTCAGAGCCCGCAGCACAAGGAAGGTGCTGGTAACAACAGAGGGCACTCTCGCCCTTGCACAGATCTCTTGTCTTCAATGTCATTTTGATTCAGCAAATGAAAAGGATGAAACTCTGCTGTGCCCCAGAGCCCCCTCAGTGTCCCCCGTGCCCATCGGCTCCAGGGAGGGATCCCGGGGCTCCATCAGGCTCCGGGCACAGCGCAGGGACCCTCCGGCTGGACTATCGGCATTTGGGACGTGCCTCTTGTCTCAGCTGCAGCTCTGCCTGCCAGGCCTGTGCCGCTGCTGGCCCCACGTGCCTTCCAGAGTGTTGGAAAAGGAGATTCAGCCCCAGCAGGGATAAAAAACATTCTTCACTTTCCCGTCCTCAAATATTGCAGCTGTCCCTCCAACTAAGCAGCAGCACTGGGTGGTGTCTGCACTGGTGAAGCCACTGGAATGACACCCTTTGTTTCTCTCCTTTTTTTGTGCATCTTCCCTTTAACTGTAGCTGCCCTTTCATAGAGTTGTGGAATCATGGAATGATTTAGGTTGGAAGGGAACTTTAAGCCCATCGAGTGCCACCCCCTGTCCTGGGCAGGGACACCTTCCACCAGCCCAAGTTGCTCCAACCTGTCTTTGCACACTCCCAGGGATGGGGCAGCCACAGCTTCTCTGGCCAACCTGTGCCAGGGCCTGCCCACCCTCCCGGGGAAGGATTCCTTCCCAATATCCCATCTCTCCCTGCCCTCTGGCACTCTAAAGCCGTTCCCCCTTGTCCTGTCACTCCTGTCCAAAGTCTCTCAGCTTTCCTTGTGTTACCCCAGCCCTACCTTTCCTCCTCCTTCTCCTCCCCCTGCTCGTGGCCTTCTCTGCATGAGGGTCGATGCAAATATTGCATTTTAAAGTACAATAAGTTTCCAGGAAAAGCCCTGCTGAGCCATTCACAGTGAAAGGCCTTGGTATGGAAAAGACTTTCTTTTTAAATAAGGGCTCCAACAATTTGTTATTAAGTGGTTTGTTGTTTTGTTTTGGTTTGTTTTTTTCTCTGAAGGTTTTAAAAGAGCTTTTATTAGTGGCATCTGACAAGTCTTCCTGATCCAGGGCAGGGATTACTCCAGGGAGCAGTTTTAGGGTTGTCATCCCACCTGGTCAATGTTTCCAGGGACCAAAGAGATTTTGGGGGATATTTTCACCGGGCTGTTTGTTGTTTGGGGTTCTCTGTCAGTCTGAGCCCTCTGTGAAGCCTTCACAGATCCATGTCCTGACAGCCTGAACATCATTTTGTTGCAAGAAATAAAAGCAAAATCCTTTGGCACCTGGCAGATTCTGGAGTTCCCTTCCTTATCCAGGGCAGATCCAGACACCCCCTGTTTCAAAGCCATCCTGGCACTCCAGGAATTTAATGTGCCACCAGACCACATAAATTATTAACCAGCTACTCAAGCTCAGGGCACGAGCTGACAAAACACAGCGGAAGGAAAGACCAGAAACGTTTTCAGCTCCAATCTTTTGCTGTGCAATGGATTTAGGAATTCTCTTGCCTACAGTCCTTTCAACAGGAAACCTCACTCACCTGAGAGCAGCTCCTGATTCTCCACATCCACACTGACCAGGACGAGAAATGCTGGGCTCAAACTGCTCGAAACAGAGGGACAAATTCTCCTCGTGGTGCCCCACTCGTTAGAATTTGGCTCAGTTTTACTGGGAGGGGGACATCATTTTTAAAGGTTCGATTTTTATGTAATATCGTTTCATTAATTAAGCATCATTATCCGTTTTATCTGCTGGCTGCACACCCCAGCAGCGAGCACCTTAGCGGGGTGATGGAGAGGAAAACACAGCACATTCATCCACATGATGAATAGGGAGAAAATGTGGTGAATTAGTTCAGAGGAGAGAAAAATACGGACAATTATTTTCCATAAGGCAGCGCCTGGTACTGGCAAACTCTGCCTGAGAGCGACAGAGCACAGGAATAAAGAGATTAAAGAGTTGGGAAGGGAAATTTTTGTTTTAATATCAACAAGAGTGTTGCGTTTCAGCTTAAAAAATAAAGGCACAATAAACATTTCAGCCTCAGGAGCTCTGATGGTTGGCAAGGGACTGAGACCAAAGAATAATTGTCCTTCTATCATTTAGAGATTAGAAACCTCTCTGCTGGTTGGAATCTAATCACCCCTCCCTAGAATTTGATAGATTCAGATAACATTCATTATTGGTAGCATTATTAGCGTTTCTTTTTAAAACGAGGTTCTTTCACAAGCAAAAACAAAAAGGAGAGAGCACAGGGATTGGAGCTGATTGTTCCCAACCTCCAGCCACAGATTGCCGAGGCAAAGAGCAAAGTGAGGACCTTTCTGCCCCCCAGCAGGGATGTCCAGCTTTATTCCCCAAGGATGCTTGGAGGTTGGGAAGAAGCAGCTCCAATCCCCGTGCTCTCCTCTCCCACCTCACTTGGAGCTGCTGGATCTTGGAGCCTCCCAGGCTGCTCCATGAGGTCATTCAGTGGCAGTGTTGGACCAGGACTTCCCCGTGGTTTTGGGCAGGAACCGTGTCCTGCCAGGCAGGAGGGCTGGGAGGGGGAGCTGGGGGAGGTTCTGGCTTGGGAATGTGGGCTCTGAGCTGCTGAAACAAAACCAAGCCCCTCCCCAGCACTGCCTGGTCCCTTCCTGCTGCTGGCAGAGACGACTCCTGTATTATTTACAAAGAGCAAGTCTGGTTGTTCAGCCCCTCACTGGAACCAACTGGTTCAGTTCCAGGAGGGAAATGAAATCACACCGACGTCTCCCAGCAGAAAATCTGGTCTTTTTCTTACAAATGTGAAAGATCTCTTTTTGGATCTAAAGAAAATCTTAAGATCTAAAAGCAGAAGATCTCTTTTTAAAAACTTCTCCACTTTTAACTTTCAAATTCCGCTCAGCTCTTTCTTTTTCATGTACTTTTATATGTGATTTTATGCGATTCCCTTCTGCTCCCCCAAACACCAGCCTGAGGTCTCTTTTCGGAGCGTGCCTTCCTCCCAAAGCAAACCTGGCACGTGAATGTGGGTCCCACACTGGTGGCTCTTTTCTTAATTTATTCAGCTTCAAGCAGCCACGCGGTGCTAACCAGGCAGTTTGCTGCTGACCTGATGGAGTTCAGCAGCTTCTGTTTAAAACAGAGAGGGAAAGAATTTCCAGAGCAGCCTTTTATGATTCTTTTGCTTCGGCTGAATACCAGGAGGAGCCCTCAGCATGGACAGCGGTTTTCCAGCACTAACAGATTCCACAGTTAACAGGAAAACAATCCCTTCATCACCCACGGCCGCTGCTTTCTCTGTGTGCAGCCCGGAGTTTTGCCCTGGTTTGAAACCAGAGCTGAGCTGAGCTTCATTTTCCCAGCTTTTCCAATTTTTTTGTTGAAAACAAAGTCTCCCCCTCAGCGTCCTCCTCTTTCTGCAGCCAAAACCTACAAGTGCAGGCAGAGGAGAAAGCAGGGGTTTTGTTTGAACAAGCTCAGGCCTGGGGAGGGTTTTACCTGGTACAAACCAAGGCCTTGATCCCGCACTGAGATGTCCTGGGAAGAGCCTTGTTTTCACTTGGAGCCCCTTCCACGCTCCTTGTGGGCTCCATGAGCCAGCCAGGGACGAGGGCTGGGATGGATGGCGAGACCCTGTCGACATCCTGGGGGACATGGGCATGAGCTCTGCACAAATAGTGCATTAATTAGCAGAGCAGTTGGGGTTTTTAGCTCAGTAATTCCCCTCCTGGGCCTGTGTTTCCTTCAGAGCCCCCTCAGTGTGGTCACCTCGGCCCCTCCATGGGCTGATTCTGGCAGGCTCCAGGAAGAAAACGCTCAGGGAGCTGATGCTGAAGGTTTGATTGTTTCTTCTCGGCATTTGTAGCCCTGCTACGAATCATTTGTTGGTAATTCCTCAAACACAAACCGAAGAGAAAGTCACTGAAACCCCAGTGATGGTGTTAAGGTTGGAAAGGACCTTAAAGCTCCTCTGCCGTGGGCAGGGACACCTTCCACTAGCCCAGGTTGCTCCAAGCCCTGTCCAGCCTGGCCTTGGACACTTCCAGGGATGTGGAGCCCACAAATTGTTCTTAGAGGTCTTTTCCAACCTTATTGATCCTGTGGTTCCAAGCTGAATTTCATCACCGTTTTCGCTGCCGGTGGTTTCCATGGATTTGTGTCTTGAGCTGCTGCCAGAGCCTGGACATGTTGCTGCTTCCCCATCTCTCTAATCAAAGGCTGCGAATTGCACTTCATTTCCAAGGAATTAGTCAGCAGGAGGGAGAGCTGATAATCTGCTCCGTGGAAATTCTCACCTCCCGCAGCACCTTGCTGTGAGTCACTTGGAAATGGCTTTGCCAAAATGTTCGTTCCCAGCAGGAATATTCAGCCCCGAGCAGAGGGGGCTGAGCTGGGCAACAGGAACTCAGGGTCACACAAGAACCTGACTCAGACTGTGGTGGCAACAACCCAGTGGGGACAAGGGCACTGAATATTTGCACAAATATTTCAATTTTGGCTCCTGGTCGGTGGTTTTGCCACATTTCAAGGCTCAGACTCTCTAACCAAAACAACGACCCCTGTAGCTCTTTATTTTTATTCTCTTTCTTATAAAAAAAATAGAAACTCCCTAAAACTTCCAAATATAGAGGATGAATCCTTCAAATATTCACAGGAAAACCAGGCCTGGGCAGAGAGAGGAGTGATGGGGAATTAGAAATGAAAAGCCTGAATGTGAATATGAAGAGGGATGTGGAAGTCATTTTTTTAAAGACAAAGAAAAAGCCACCAGCTACTTTTAGGAAGCTGAGACTGACAGATCCATCACTCCATCAGGCATTTCACTTGCTGGGAGCTCTTTAGGAAAATTCACCGGGATTCATCAGGACTTGCACAGTCCCCAAGTGCAGGTGCTTGTATCAAAATGCCACTTATAGCAGCTTTCTGACTGAGCAGCACCAAAAGCTTTTATTCTGCCTGTCTTTGGTGGGTGGCTGATTATATTTGGGTGGCCAGGCTCCACCTCTGGCAGGTGAAAAAGGATGTGCTTCAAACTGACGGGTATTTTGGGTCGAATGGCAACAACTTCAAATTTTGGGGGTGTGTCTCTTTTCTAAGTTTCTTTTCTGATCTCAGCCACCGAGCTGATCTTCATGAAGGGCAAGGGAAAGGGAAAAATAATGTCCCTCTGCTGGGAAAAAACGTATTCAAATTTCTAAGGCTGAGTAATATTCATAACCCATATTATTCTTTATTACCATTAGACAATCTGACATTAATGGACCTTGTGCAAAGCTGCTCGTCCTTGGTAAACATTTACTCAGCAGCATCAGGACATTTCAGCTTCTTTCTTTTCTCATTAATTATTTGTTTATGGCATCTCTCTATCGTCATTCTTGGTGCCTGATCACTCCCCTGGATTGCCAACCCTGTGTCCTGGAAACACAAAATCAACACGGTGGGTTTTCTGGCGCGTTGTTTTGGGTGATAAAACTTGGTTCCAGAAGCCCTGAATGCAGGAGAGGCCGGTTATTTTTCCGTAACTCCCAGATAATTAGGACCACACATTAATAATCTGATTTTCCCTTGGGAAAGAGCAAACCAAAAGTGGTGTGTTCCCAGATCAGCTCATTCCCTCAGATGCTCCAAAGCACGAGCAGGGAGGAGTGAAGTTATTCAGTGAATTCCTGGACCGAACTCCCTGGAATTCTGTGGAGAAACGGGGGGCTGGCAAAGCTCCAGGTCCCTTTTCCAATGCCAGGAATGCCCCAGAATGGTGCTGTTTGTCCCCCCCCAACACCCAGCTCCATCTGGAGATGGCTCAAGGGATGGCAGAGTGGGATGCTCTGGGTGTGGGATGCTCTGGGTGTGGGATGTTCCAGGTGTGGGATGCTCTGGGTGTGGGATGTTCCGGGTGTGGGATGTTCCGGGTGTGGGATGTTCCAGGTGTGGGATGTTCTGGGTGTGGGATGTTCTGGGTGTGGGATG
>JAWMRA010000503.1:0-10328 GCA_035584735.1 Pseudotriccus pelzelni | reverse complement strand
AGTTCCGCGCACACTGTGTCTCACCTAAAAAATCCAATGCACAGGCTGGAAGGCGTAAAGACCTTCCCCGGATCTTCATTCGCGAAGACTGGCCATTAAATTAAATTAAATCCCATTAAGTGGGTCTCCCTAGCTAGTGTTAGGGACTACTAAAACCAGAAATTTCTTGTCTTCGCAACTGTTTTTCAGCTTTTTGTTCTTTGACAGTTCTTTCATCTGCATGTTTACAAGCACAGACTTCTACTCATACTGGTAACATATCAAAATTGACAAGAACATACTCAAAATGACAGTATTTAGGCATCTGAATAAAGTCAATTTGCAAATTTACAAATGGTCTCCACAGTTCAAGGTGTGCAATTATACTTGTCTTCTGCTGTCTTATACTAATTGCTTAAATGCTGTCCTATCAATAGGATGATTTAAGGATTTGAGCAATACATCACTAGCAAGCTTCAATCATTTACTCCTTAATTTCTGACAAAATGAAAGCATTCAAGCTGTAGAACTACCTGATTAATTAAAAACATGTACGAATTTACAAATCCTAAATGTATATGGACTACCAAAAGAAAATTAAATAATATTTGAAGTTTTCCAACTTTCCTTTTTCAGCATTAGCTGTATTTTCAGATACAGCAAGATTTTAACAATGTAGTCATTAGCTGAGTGACTTCATTAAAGCTTTCTATTGCTTTCATCCCATTCCAAAGAAATGAGAATAGACAAATAACTGAAAATTATATGCACAAGAAAAAACTGAGGCGAACCAGTCCTGCCACATAGTTTGGGTAAGTAGTCAAGTGCATCCATCACAGCTTGCAGAGCCATTTTACCTGCACTTTTCAGAGAGCTCTAAATCACTTCAGCCAGATTCACTGCAGGGTATTTCTTGCTTCTTGGGTGGTACAATTACAGTCAAGTGATCAAGTGAGCTATTATCTGAAACTGTGGTGGAAGGGAAGTTTTTCAAGCAATAAGAAAGTCTCCCTACTATCTTCTCAGATATACCTCCCAGAGACATATGCTGGGCACACAGCAGGAGCTTGAGCATCTCCCCCTCCTCCCAGTTAGGAGGCATTCACTTTCAGTTGATGGATCTCATGTTCTTCATCCTTAGATATGTAGTCTCAGTCAGTGGTGGTATTTAATTTAGGCCACAATCATTACTGCATTGGATCTGGCTGAGCTAGAGTTCATTTCCCCACAGCAGCCCTCACAGTGCTGTGCTTTGCAGTGGCAGCTAGAAGGGTGTTGATAACACACCAGAGTTTTGGCTACTGCTGAGCAAGGCTTGGCACAACATCAGCACTGTAACATTCCATCCTCAGTTGAGGGCAAGATCCTGGGAGGGGACCCAAGTAGGCCAGTGACCCAAACTGACCACAGGGATATTGAAGAGCACATGACATCAGCTCAGATATAAAAGCTGAGGCACAGAGCAGGAAGGCAGGCATTCCTTGTCTCCGGTGGCTGCCTGCTGAGGAGCTGTTACACGTGCTGAAGCCCTGCTTTTTGGGACTGGCTAGACATCGCTGCTCGTGGGAAGGAGACAATAAACCGTGTTATATTTCACTTTGCTTTTGCTTTACATAAATCGCCTTATCCCAACCCACAAGGTGTTTTTCCCCTTACTCTCTCCCCTGTCCGGTTGGGAAGGGGAGTGATGGAATGGCTGGGTGGGCACCTGACATCCAGCCAAGGTCAACCCACCACAATTATGCACTGGAACATTTAAAATAAAATAAAAGAAAGTTCCTACTGGTGTGACAAGCCTGGTATATTTGGCTCTCTAGCAGGGAAAAGAGTCTGAACATGATCTCAGCCCTTTCCCCTGCACTGACTCTCTTTTTCCATGAAGAACAAGCGTGTACGTCCCTCTGGCACTGAGGGCCACAGCACTGAACATAGTACTCCAGGTGGGGCCTCAGCGGTGTTGAGCAGAGGGGAAGGATCATTGCCCTTGACTTCTTGGCATTACTTTTCCTAATGTATCCTAGGATACTCTTTCTATGTGGCATTGGCTCCTGAATCAAATAACAGCAAATTAAAAGAATATTGAATTCTTATATCCTTTATTCCATAGCCAAGAAGGAGTGTAGTGTCACCAGGGGAAGGGTTTCTTCCTCCTTTTTTATTTTTGTGTGTATACTCAGGGTTATTTTATGTTTCAAACAGCCTTTTTGCCAGCACTTATTTCTATTTGGCTAACTTAGTTATGCAATTGCTTCAGTCTAATAAACCTTCTCCAGTCATGGTTTTATTTCTTTTGGACTGAAAACATGCAAATGCACAAAGCAAAACCTAAATAAATAAAATTATAATGAAAAATGTGTTCACTGGTAGCTAGACAATTTGTTCTAAAAAACCCACACAAAACATTTGGCTAGTCATAAACACAAGATCATTAAGTATTTCTGCTGTTGGAGCTGGGACAGCTCTGATCCAAAACCAAGTTAAAGACTCAGTCAGTTTCTTAAATAACTTCACACATATAACTAAAAATAACTAAAAATAAGTTCAGAGCAAGAGAAAACCTGACAAGATCTGAAGTATGATACATACTATTCTTATGTGCCTGGGGACTGTTCACCAACAGCTACAAATTGGCTGGGCTGTTTGAGTGTCTCCACTTCAAGCGCTCCATAAAGTATTCTGGGAGGGCTGAGTGAAATCAGTGTTTGAGTATACCTGAGGCACGTGATCTAAGTTAAGATAGTGGACCAAGGCTGGACATAAACATAGAGGAGCAAGAGGAAGTCAGAGAGCTAACATGTATCTTGAATTTTCAGCATCTTTCAGATCTCAGGCTGTTCACTTGAGGATTAATGCCTAGCTGTGAGAGAGGATGAAGACTGGGCTACTAAGGTAAGAAGAAACTGGAGTAATGTGTCACAGTGGATCCATCAATTTGGCACTGCAGTTAAATGTCCCAGTTAAGACAGACAATTAAGACGTCGTGGCTGAACTAGACCAGGGCAAAGCTCAAAGGTTATGGCCAGATTAGGATGGTGATTGAGCTACTGATAGCATATTAAGCTTGAGGGATCAAAGTGAAATTGAGTGTTAGCACTGATGTGTAAAAGTGGATGTCAAAAACAGACTTGTTGAGGGAAGTAATTTAACAAACGTGGATCAAGACAGGACATGGAAATAGGGAGAATTCCTTTGTCCATGTCTATGGACGTATTCAGTCTTTCTCTGCTTATTGTGTTACTTTAAAATTCAATTATTTTAATGATCATTTTCAAACCCGCCTGATGGGTGATGTCTCAAAACAGAGATGTCTTAATTTCATAGTTAATTCTAAGAATTACAGGAAACTTTACTGCTGACAGAGAAAACCTATACTGATCTTTTTCCAAAGGGTGTCTTAAGGGTAGTCCATCAAGCCTCTCCCCAGTGTCTCACTTCATTTGTTCCAGGGTGCCAGTTCTACAATGACTTGCAAGGCATGGAACAAGGGAAACAGGTCTGCGTAAAGAAGTCTCATTTGCCCCAGGAATAAACCTCCGTGCTCTGTAATCAGCTGAATAGCACAAATCAGACCATTAGATAGCATGGGTAAACCTGACCGATACTTAGGACACATGAGTAGACCACGCTATGCAGAAGGTTGAAGTGGATGGGACTGTCTCTCATTTGTCTGGATTATATATCTGTCATAATATCTGTCATGAATGTGTTGTTCTATGGTACACAAATTTTGTTTGGTCTTCTAACGTTATTATCTGTTTTATTGCAACTGTATTCCTTGAGAGTGATTTCTGAGATCTGAAAATAGAGCAAGAAGATACCATCTTAGTTAAACTTGGTTTGTCCAAGGACCGGGCAGTAAAAGGTTACTGAAAAGGGGCCAGACGAGGAATCTGTGTGGTATTTAGAGTGTTGTGATAAAGATTAGTGTGAAAGTTCAGCTGAAGCATTCTGGTGAATCAAGTTAGCATACATGGGCCAAAGTAATCAAATAATTTAAGATTAATGGAATAGGACACAGATTGAGTTCTATGACTCAGAGAGAGTCAGTCCCAGTTGTTACACTCTGGACTAAGCTATAAAACGCCCAGAATGGTTACATTTTTATGAAAGAGTTTTTAAAAGCCTTTTGGTTCGCTATAAACTCTAATTAGCATCCAGAGAGTCACACACTCTTCTCTAAGAGAAATTCTTTCAATGAGAAAAATAAGATATTTTTGCAAAAGGTTTTTACAGGAGTGAACTACAAACATGAAAAAAGCATTTCACTAAAACATTCAGCACGAAAACCCATTCCACAGGAAACACTCACTAAAACAATCCATATACCAGCTTTAGTAAAACATGATTCATTGGTTTTAAGTTACCGACAAGAGAAGGAAAAGAGAAGAAAACAGATTAAAAGGGGTAAAGAAAGAGAGAAGGAGAGAGAGGAAAGGAAAAAATGGTTACTGACAAAATCTGATTGTTCACATGATGTCAGCTAGAGAGGGAGAAGAGAGAAAGAGAGACCACCTGGAATCTCGTTTACCTACAGAGTTCAGTTTTCCCTCCCAGGCAGGATATCACCATTTAGAGCTTTCCAGGCCAGAGTGAGTTGTGCTGTAGGCAGCCACAGGCTCCAGGGGTGTGGTGTGGGTGAGCTACCAGGCAGCTCTGCTGTGACTGACAGCCCAGCTACAGGCCTTCAGCTCTGCCATGTGCTCTGCAGGTCCAGGACCAGCCCTTCCACACATGCACACATGTAGTGAGATGATTCTAACCCATATCAATAATCCAGTGAGATTTGGATCCAGAATCTCACACCAGTATGAACCAGCCCTTCTGACTCACTTAAGAAAGCATAGATGATGACTGTCCAGTGAAATAATAATGTTGAACTAGTGAGGGGAGTAATTTAATACTCTTTGTGCAGAATTTCCCCTCTGCCAGACTTAATCCTCTGTTGCTATCTGATGTCTCAGCCATACTCTGGCACTGCCAAACAGGTTTTACAAGTGAAACTTAACACCATGGGAGACAGAACACTGCAAGCATCCCACTCCCACTTTTCTGTGAAGAACAAAGACCTCCACAGGTTCTACAGTCCCACTCCCTTGGAGCATCCTGAAGACTGGAAGATCTCTCCTATCCATGCCTTCTCTCTCCATATAGCTTCCTTGCCCAGTGCCTCTGGAAACTGGAGATAAGTTTCCCACCACCCTCACAGACAGGACTGAACACACAATGCACAGAGAAGAGCTGAGTTGGCAACTACAAATGAAGACTACAAAATGCTTTGCGTTTAGCAGCCCTCATCTTAGTAAGGTAAGAAAATTTGGCTCATCTTTAAAAATCAGAGCACCATACAAATTAATGCCTTTTGCTGGGTTTAAACACATCCAGGAAAGAGGGTTAATGGAGGTGGGTCATGGCAAAATGTACTGCATCTGTATGAATAGAATAAATGTCAACAAATACACAGTCCTGTGCCTGGGCCAGAGTAATGCCATGCAACAGGACACGTTAGACTCCGACTGGCTGACTGGAAAATTGCCCTTAGAAAAGCATCTGGAGGTCTGTGTGGACAGCAGATTGAACAGACATCAGTAGTTGTACCTTACAACAAAGGCAATCAACTTTATTTTATCTGTATCAGCAAGATTGTAGTTGGCAGGGTGATAGTAGCTATTTTTCATGTCAGACAGTAGCACGTGTGGTGCTGCTCCCTGAAGGAAGACATGCATGAGCTGAGGGTGGCCTCAACACAAGGCCAGGATATGGTCCTGTGGACCTAGACAGGGGTGAGCAGAGCAGAGTGGTGTCCAAAACAGCCAACAATCAGTGCTCCTCGGGAAAAGACAGACTACAAACCATGTCATGGTATGGAATATTCCTTTGGTCAACTGGGGTCGGCTGTCCCAGCTGTATTTCCTTCCAGCTTCCCTTGCCAGCAGGGTGGTACCAGCAGCAGAAAAGGCCTTTGCTCTGTGTAAGCACTACCCAGCAATAACAAAACCTTCACTCTCCTAATGTTCATGTGTAGATTCTGCTTTAAAAAAGAGAATCAGCACATTGATAGGAGAGGAATAATTTTTAATCTACCTCTTTATGTACTGGTAATAGTGAGAAGGAGGTTTAGTCAGGGGGTTTTCAGGACACTCATTGCTGTTTCACATGGGACATACAGAAGGACATTCTCCCCTGTTTCTTCTAGTAGAGTTATTTCCAGTTTACACTGAAACATATGTTTTTGAACTTTTGAGCCTGATTCAATAGGAGTATGATAGCTTTGGTTAAAGCAACTTACACCAACCAGTAATAATGCAGGTGCCTGTTGGCCTCATGAACCCAATCCAACATCACGACAGCATTTGGAGCTGTTCTGAAGTTTTTGAAAAACCCTAGCTCTCTCCACCATTAATGTAACAAGGGTGTAGCATCAGAGAGAGAAGCGTTCTCAGTTTCATCTAGATTTGTACTGAAGTGATCCTGCCATTCCCTCAGACAATGGAATATTTGTCTTTGATAAAAAGCTAAGAGCAATTAGCTGGAGCTAACAAGGACTTCTGGGACTAGACTCACTCTTGAGATTAAGAACTTTCCTAACTGCTCATTGGTCCTCTCCTCAATCCGCTACAGCCCAGTGCCTCCCTTGGGAAGGACTCAGCTAAACACAAAGGCCTGCTTAAAACCTGTTGAAACTCTAGTGCCTTGGGATATATGCATTTAGCATCTTAGAAAGAAACTTCATTGTCTTGAGAAGAGGGAAGCAAGGGATGTGAGCAAAGCCACAGGGGAAGAACTGGAGAAACTGAAAGACAGAGGCAAACTCAAACTATTTTTAATTTCAATGACTGAACAATGACATGCTGTAATTAGTTCCTGATCTGTCCCAATTAGAGGTGAAAATAATCTGCTTATTAGCACAACAATAATTGTCTTGTTTCAGACCATATTTGCTGTAAGACCTGTTATTTCCAGGGCTGACTCAGTATGTCTCTCTGATGACAGAGAAGGACAGTTCTGTGAGGACTTTGGCAAACAGGCTGTCAGAAAGGCAGTTGCAAAGGAGGGTCTTCAAGGTCATACAATCACAGAATATCCTGAGTTTGAAGGGATTCATGAGAATCATCAAGTCCAGCTCCTGGCCCTGCACAGCATAGCCCCAAGAATCATACCATGTGTCTGAGAGTGTTGTTCAAACAACCCTTGAACTCAGACAGCCTTGGTGCTGTGATCTTTGCCCTGGGAAGCCTGTTCCAGGCTTGACCACCCTTTGGTTGAAGAATCTTTTTCTAATATCCAGCCTAAACCTCCCCTGACACAACTTTATGCCATTCCCTCAGTTCTATCACTGGTCACCAGAGGGGAGAATTTAGTGCTGCTCCTCCAGTGCCCCTCACGAGGAAGCTGCAGACCACAATGAGGACTTCCCTGACTCTCCTCTAGGCTGAAAAGACCAAGTGACCTCAGTCACTCCTCATATGGCTTCCCCTCTACACGTGTCACCATCCTCACCCTGCTTTGCACACTCTCCAATAGCTTCAGATCCTTCTTATATTGTGACACCCACAACTGCCCCAGGATTGAGGTGAGGCTGCCCCAGGTCAGAGCAGAGTGGGACAATCCCCTCCCTCGACCAGCCAGCGATGCTTGGTCTGATGTCCCCTGGACACAGTTGGCCCTCCTGGCTGCCAGGACACTGCTGATTCGTATTCAGTTTGCCATTAACCAGGACCTCCCTTTCCACTGTGCTGCTTTCCAATACCTCATTCCCCAGTCTGTCCATACATCCTGTGTTGCCCCATCCCAGATGTAGAATTGGTGCCCTGTTGAAATACACATGGTTGGTGATTGCCCATCTGTCTGATTTGTCCTGGTGTCTGCAGGGCCTCTCTGCCTCCTGGGGAGTTAACAGCTCCTTCCACTTTAGTATCATCTGCAAACTTACTTAGGATCCTTTTGAGTCCTGTGTCCAAGTTGTTTATTAAGATGGTGAAGAGCACTGGGCCTAAAATGGAACCCTGTGGAACACCACTTATGACTAGTCCCCAGCCTGATATAACCCCACTTGCCCTTTGTGCCTGACTCCTGAGCCAATTGCTCACACATCACATGATGTGTTTATCCAGATGTGGTCTGGACAGTTTGTCCAGAAGTATCTTATGAGACACAATGTCAAAAGCTTTAATGAAATGCAGAAAGATTACATCAACCGGCTTCCCTTGGTTAACTTTGTTGTGAAGGGAAACTAAGTTTGACAAGCGGGACTTTCCCTTCATGAATCTTTGCTGACTGTGACTGATAACCTTCAGGTGTTTTTTAATAACTCCCAGAATAGCCTTCTCTATAGTTTTTTCAATATCTTTTGAAGCTTTTGAATTTCAAAGTCCTTAAAAATATGTACGTTTCTTCATGGCACTGTGTTTCATGTCAGGACAGGTCCAGTAAGAGTCAATGGGGCCTTGAAACATTAAAAATCTTGTTATGCACAGTGACACTACAAATGTTTGTGGATTGGTCCCAGAATAATCCTTTTAAGTTGTTTCTAAGTTAAACAAAGTTTTAATTTTTATTATTAGCTGTGGGGTTTTCATATGAAAGGAACCCTTTTTCTCCTGTTAAATACATATGTCTGTAGGAAGATTCATAGTTGAAAATTTATTTTGATTAAGCTGAAGTTGCATTATTGCATAAATATAGATGGTGCAAGAAAGAAATTTAATCATCTGGGATTTCTGTAGAGTAAGTATCCACAAGTACAGGATTCAGAGCATATGAATTAACAGATTAGAGAAACTAGTGACACTTTCTGGCAACCAACTGTCACTGACTCATCAGAGGCCTTTACCAAGAATTCCTGAGGAAGAAGCATCCAGGTCCCTGGCCATAAGGTGTGCCTGGGGTCTCTCATTGAGGCTGGGAATGATGTTAGCTTTATGTGGAGGTTGTGTGTTTGAGTAACCAGATGAAGGAGATTAACAGACTACACTATGAGGCAGGAGGAACAGAAGAGGAAAAGGAATAATGTAGAAGTGGCCATCTGAACTACTCATGCTGGGCTGCCTTTACAATTATTGGGGGGAAAAAGCACAACTGCTGTGCAATTCAACATCCTAAACAATCTAATTGGACTTAACATTGAAACTATTCAATGAGCATTGCTCTAAAATTGGCTATTGCTCTCCAGTGACTGTTTAAGTCTAGGATGACTGTTTTGGTTGTCTAAATCTTGCATTTCTAAAGCTACTTACATGACTTTTTTTCTCCCGAAATCTCGTATTTTAATAATAATTGGAGTACTGATAATAGGAAGCAAGTAAATGAATAATACCCTTCTATCTCTTTACCTTACCATAGGGTCTAAAAACATTAAAAAAAAAAAAAAAAAACCACCATAAAACAAGTGTAAGGTAAGGAAACTGTGAGTTCCATAAATCTTCTTTAGCAATTAAACCCCCAGAAGTCTAAGAGGTCTACAGTTTCAAAGAAACTTCTTCATAGGAGTAGTATACATGTCACATGTGGTGACAAATCATGTCGTTGTCCAGTGGAGGGCTTCAAAGATGATGAAGGGACTGGAGCATCTCTCTTACAGTTGAGGGAGTTGGGTCTGGTCCGCCTGAAGAAGACTGAGAGGGGATGTCATCAGTGCATATAAGTATCTGCAGGGAGGTTGTCAGAGGATGGACCAGGCTCTGCTCAGTGGTGCCTTGCAATAGGACAAGAAGTAACAGGCAGAAACTGATGCATCGAATCCACCTGAAGGTGAATATTCCACCTGAGTATAAGGAAGAACTTCCTAGGATGCACAGTAGTAAAAGCATGCTTCAGGCTATCAAGTCAAGCCTGGAAAAGGAGATCCCAAGTTTTATGGATGTGGTTTGTCTTTATCTCATGATGTTTTGGGCACACAGACACCAATCTCTTGGAATATAATCTGGCTTCAGATCCGGACATCTGTTTGCAGCTGTGTACAAGGCCGCTGGATGTCTGAATTCCCAACAGAGACAAAACTAATCAATCCATGAAGTAAATGGAACCTGGTGACCAAATCTACTATAAAAGTGTATCTGGCATCTATAGTCCATAGTGACAGCTTAGACACCAACTTCAAGTATAGATATTTGGATATTCTAATGACTACATAAAAATGTTCAGTATAATTTTACATGTCCAGATATTGCATCTGCCCTACAAATGCCATTCCAAAACAATATGAGCCTCTTATATCAATTGTAGCTCCCAGCTGTCATACCTAATCTATTAAGAATCCATGCTTATAATATAATGTATAATAATGGCCAGTCTTCGCGAACGAAGATCTGGGGAAGGTCTTTACACCTTCCAGCCTGCGCATTGGATTTTTT
>JAWMRA010000502.1:0-10331 GCA_035584735.1 Pseudotriccus pelzelni | reverse complement strand
ATGTTACCCAGTATACTGAAGTGATGGGAACTAATAATAATTATTTTATTTCCAGAGGACCAGAATTAGACATGTATGAAAATAAAGAGCCAAAATCCAATACCTTCAGAGCCAACCAGAGCAGGAGAACTGAGTCCCCAAGTTAATAACACCCAGGAGCTGACAGAGATTAATTATCTTTCCTCCTGCACCTGAGATGCTCAGATCTGCCCAAGTGCTCCATGTGCCCAGATCCCATTCATTTCGGCACACAATGACTTCCAAATCCTCCTTTGGACTGTAAAGTAGCTCTGAAAAAAATCTCAAATTAGGTTTGAGGAGCCATTTCTTCTGTTCCTGAGAAAAATGTGGGTGGCAAGGACAGGAGTCCATCTGGCCAAAGCCTGGTGCTGGGAGAGGGATCTTCCCTGATATCCAAAACACTTCTTTCACAACACTCTTTGTTCCTGGGGGAAAGGAGCCGTCATCCCCAGTAATTCCAGAGGTAACAGCTCGTACGTAAACTATAAAATAGCAGGGGAACCTCCATCACCAATATAATGATTCAGGAAGAGCTCTGCCTCTAAAATACAGGAAACTATGAAGAGACACAGAAGCAATTTTTGTTGGAAAAGACCTCCGAGATCATCAAGTCCAACCTGTGACTAACATATAACATCATTCCAAATGTCCCCTCAAAAGCGTGGCCATGGGAAAGGTCCCATTTTAACTCCCTCCAGGATCCATACCCTGTCCTCCAGCTCTGCATTTGGATTACTTTGATAATTGTGGATGGCATTAGGGCAGAAAGTGGATGGAGATGGATAAAACCTCTCACCTATCCCCAGCCTTCACCCACCTGCTCGTTTGGAAGTGCTCTTGTACCAAATTAATTGATAGAACAATTAACCAGACCCCAGAGTGCTTGTTCTTGTAGAGGGAATGTATATTTAGTCTCTGCTATTAATGAGCTCTTGGAAAATTTCCCATAAGATTTCTCTGGGCAGGGATACAAGATCTGCTCCATCCATAAAGCACAAAGCCTGCAGCTGTGTTAACACGCTCACAGGCACGTTAATGACACACTATTATTGAGCAAGTGCAAAGAAAGAGCAAACCGTTCCAAAACCCACCCCAGATCCACTTGGATTTCAGTCTCCCTGCAGAATCCCACCTCTCTGCTGGACCTCCCAGGACCTCTCTGTACCTCCCTGCCCTTTCCAAGCCTTCACAAAACAGCCTGAAAAGCATTGTGGAAGTCCCACTACCATTCCAGTTCACAACTAAATCCCAAAACATCTTAAATTTCCTCAGTGGACAGTCCATGCTCTGCAGCTTCATCCTTAAAATAGTCATGGAGGGTGATGAAGGTGCTGGACAGAAGAAGGGGAGGCCAAAAGGCAGCAGAAAGGCCCCCAGTGGGAATGTCACGAGCTGGACAGAGGAGTTTGGGGATTTTATTCTCTACAGGGAAGGGGATGAGACGCAAACAGCGGGATAACAAGCTCAGATGTCACCGAGGAGCACCCACCATATTCCAAGTACTTTGGAGACTGTCCCTGGGAAAGCACAGTCAGCAGCAGGACCAGAAGCCCTTCCAAGATCCCACATTATCACAGAGTCACTGAGGTTGGAAAAGCCCCCTAAAAATCAAGTCCAGCTGTTAACCCATCACTGCCAAACCTGCCACTAAACCATGTCCCAAACTGACACATTTTTGAACACTGCCAGGGACAGAGATTCCACCACTTTCCCTGTTCCAGGGTTTTGTTATTATTTATTTACAGTCAGCAGAAATTCTGGGGCTGACCCCACAGGAGTGTTCCTGTGTCACAGGAGGGTTCCATCAACTCTAAAATGGGCCATTAAACACCAAGAGTTTTTGACTTGACAGGTTTTTACCAGAATTATCCACAAGAAAGTCACATCAAGCAGGTTGGTAACGACCAACCATAAGACTCCACGTGGGAAGTGGGACATCCCATCAGCTTTACCAGTGCTCACAATGAAACATATTTTTTAAAAAATCCATTTTGTTGTAATGAAAGCGAAGAAATTCACTGACAGCTGGTCATCCCAAGCACTCTGGTTTGTCTCCGTATGTCATGAAAAATATATAAACCTTCTGCTGCACAGCAGAGGAGAACACCTGCTTCAAATCACTGTGACACTGGAAACATTCCTGGAAATTGGAGAGGGCTGTGTTTTAAGGAAGGGAGAGGTGCCAGTGCCAGCTGAACTAAACAGGCTTGGGCCCAGCAAAGAGATTTATGTGCCTGGCCCATGGCACAGAGCTGATAAGAAACCTGAGTGGGCATCAGGTTGAAGCCTAACACTGCAGGAATTCTGGCAGTTTGTGAATTATATGCATAAATCAGCTGTGCAAATTGTATTTCTTAATGCACTTCCAGTATTTTCCGTTCAGGGTTGTCGTCTTTGGAATCCCTTGGCAGCAAAATGGATCGCTGGAGATGTCTGAATTAAGAGAAACACCAGGTAGGTTTGGCTAAAAAATGATCATCCGAGGTCTAGCAAAGGCTCCTTGAATTTTATTTGAACCTGAGGGACGTGAGTTGTTGCAGTCTCATCGCTCCTTCCAAACCCACTCCAAAGCTGGAGCCAAGCTCACGTCAGCGTCCAATAAAGCTGTCAGTGCCTTTTGCTGATTCCTTCCAGGAAACATCTGCCTCCTCAGAGGGAACTGCTGACAAGTGCTGGGGGGTTGCGTTTCCAATGGTTATCCCAGAAAGATTTGTGCCAGTGGCAAGCAGATGTTGTCCCAGCGTCCCTACACTCAGCAGGTCAATTTTGGGGAATGCACTTTTCTGCCTCGTTCCGTGGGTGCATCGCTCATTCAATGAGACTTTCCATTTCTACACCGTGGCCCACTTCTCAAGCACATTAAAAAGCAGAATATCTCCAAATTCCATCAGTAATTTTATCAGTTGGATGCCGGAGCACCGTTCCCTTAATGCCTCTCATATTCACGACACAAAATTAAAAGGGGAAATACAGGAGAAATAGGGAACGTTTGAATAAGCAAATAAATTCATAATTTCTATTCCTGGATACTCCAATTTTTCAGGCAGGTATCACCAGGCCACCTTTCAACACCAGCAATAAATTACACAAAGTGTATCCTACAATAACTGGCTGTCCCTAATATTGTCGTTGCTAATTTTGTGTAATAAAGGCTATTAAATCCATGTCACAGCAAATCAGAGCAGGGAAATCAAGGGGATTTTAAGTTTTTGTGTACTTTTCTCTTGACCTCAAGGGGAAAAGCAAAAAATTTTCAAGTAGAGCTCTGACCAAAAATCCCAGTTCAAACACCCAGCTATGGAAACTCCAACACAAAGGAGTGGGAGCAGCACAGTGGGAGCTAAAAGGAGGATTGGGAGAGCTGAGAATTCCCTGGACAAAGCACGGATCAGGTACAGAGGGGGATAATCAGGGATAACCTCCCAGGAGAGGCTGGTGGATCCATCCCTCCCTTGGGACATCACCCCCACCCAGTTCCTGAGCTTCTGAAATCAGTTTTTTTGGTAACCACCATTCCCAGACTTGCAGTATAAGGTGAAGAAACCTTTAAAACTTGAGTTGGTTTTGTTCAAATTAGCCCTAATTGTCACCCCCAGGAGCTATTTTTGCATTACATGTACATTGTAGGTGTTATTGGCTTTGGCTTAACATTTCTGTTGCTATTTAATTATTTCTATTCTATTTTGTTCTGCTGCCCAAGCTGCACTCACACAGCTCCGGGAGCAGCAACTCAATTAACTTTGGGGGTTTTTTTTGGTCATAGCTTAATCCAGGAATAGCGTCAGGAAAGTGAAAACAAAAAGCAGGAAGGTTCGGGGGTTGTTTTACCTTTCCCTCCCACCCGCATCACGAAAGGATTTGGGAACAGCTCCCAAAGTTTCTTAGAGGTGAGAGTTCCTTGAGCACCCACACCGATGCAGCTCCAACTTAAATAAGTTTTAACCTGAGCCGACATAAACCACAAGTCACTTATTCACAAATTCCTCACAGTGTTTGCTTGAGTGGAAAAAAAAATAAAAATCCAGATGATTTGCAGCCACCCAAATGCTGCCCTGGGTGGTGCTGCTTATTATTCCACTCCAACTAAAAATAAGGAGTTATAATTGGCTTAATTTCCTCTAACTGAGCAACATTCAAGGAGTTTCATCCTAAATCCAAGCAGAAGTTCTGCCTGATCTCAGATCCCTCTTTCAGAGCCCAGCACTGGGCTGGCACCCCCCTTGTTCCTGTTTAAGTGCAGGCTCCAATTTTTTCATATATATGTATTGATTTATTTTTAATTTGAGTACAATGTAAGTTATAGAAGCACACCTTTGTCTGTACTGAATCTTTCAACAGAGTTTTTAATCAGTTTATAGACTCTTCAGACATCATTTCAGAGCCCAGAACACATAAAGTCATCTTGGAGTCCTGTTTAAAATTTTCATTAACCGTCTGGGCAGAATAATTTTTTCACAAATTAAATTCACTTTATATGGTTTTGCTTCAAATGTTGGGAGATCTGATCATGTTTTGAGTTCACCACTTTCCTGGACAGCCCCAGATAAGTGCATTTCACAGGAGGGGAATGTGATTGTTAGAGCTGGGCAGGAGAGACCAGAGCAAAGCAGGACCTGTAGGCTGAGCTCCTGTAAAGCCAGTCCCAAAAAACCCTGGCAGGACAATTCCACAGCCAAAAGTAGTATTAAAGCTTATATCTTTTTTGTATGTAGACTCTATAGTTTCATTTTCTCCTGCACAAATACACAAACACCCGGCACTCAATCTGCTTCACATCAGATTCTGATTATTAGTCTGAGTTAAATTCAGATTTCCAGAACCAAAATCTCCCAAAGTCCTTCCCTCAACCCCGTTTGCTGTTTGTTTCTGCAGAAATCAGAGCCTGAAGGATAAACCTGACACTGTTTAATGTACAAATTAGGATCATAGATCATAATCCACCACCAACACATGGCATCACATCCCAGCCCTGGCTCTGCTGCCCTTCCTGAAATGCTAAAGCTGAGCTTCTTCTCCTGCTTAATGCTTGGTGCACTTTGGAAACATAAATGTGGATGAATCCATATGGATTTATCTCCAAGAATAAAAAAAAATTTTAAAATCATTACAAGTGTCCAAGGCCAGGTTGGAGCATCCTGGGCTGGTGGAAGGTGTCCCTGCCCATGGCAGGGGTAGGACTGGATAGCCTTTAAATTCCCTTCCAACCCAAACCGTTCCCTGGCTCCATGAAAAGTTTTGAAATCACCTTTCAGGTTTTCACATAGTTGAGGCCATCAATGTGAGCAAAAAAACCACCTCCCACAAGCCAAAACTGCTCCTCCTTGGCTCAGTTCACCAACCTGCTCCTCCAGTCATTAAAGAATCCCTGCCTTTGGACTTTATTTAAAACAAAATTAATCTGAAAGGCCTCCTTTTCCAGCAGGAACATCAGTATTTTACAGTCACCCTTTTGCTGTAAGGAATCCAAGCTGATTTGGATGTTGTTTAGAAGAAGCACCATACCCAACATATTGTGTAATATAAAATTCCACCTTTGCCTCTGAGGGAACATCACATTTTAATCCCAAACTACAGGAACAGTCTGAAAATTGAAGCTCCCACAAAACCCACAGGGGAGAAAGGGTTAAATGTAAAGAAAACTCTAAAGGAAGGGTTAAATGTAAAGAAAACTCTAAAGGAAGGGTTAGATGTAAAGAAAACTCTCCCAGTTCTCTTCCAAATCTGCATTTTCATGATTTCACAGGCAATTTAAGCAGAGCACACACACAAGTTAGACAAAAGCCAGTCACATTCACCACAGACCTGCTGTCATGTATCCAGGATTCCTGCCCTTTTAGCGGAGCTCTGAGCACTGAGAGGTGATGCCTTCCATGGATTTTTCCTGAGGAATCCTCTGCTAAAATCACTGGGAAGTTCTGAGCACGGGGCTCTTTGCTCTGAGGTGATGCACCATCTAGTTGAAGCGTTTTATCTCTTCATACTAACCAAAAATATAGGAATACAGCACAGAAATATCCAAAAACCCACAGACTGAGTCCCCCTTGAAACAGCCTGAGGTGTTGCACAGTAACACCGACCCGCAGCTTTTGAGGACTTGCTTTTTCATGTTTAAATTTTCCTTTCTTTCTTCTTTTAAGCCAGTGGCCCGAACCAAGTCGGCCAACAAAAGGACTCCCCTGCCCCCGTTGTATCTGATCCACACCACTTAAAATTAGAGCAGCGACACGTTAGAAGGTGTTTTCAGGTTTGAGAAGGCATTTGATTCCCTTCAAGGTCAAACATAAATTCTGTTTCTGAAACAGGGCCGAATTTCCTGACTTGAAGTGGGAAACAGCAACAAGGAGAGTGCTGGGGGGGTGGGTGAATCAGAATTCCTAAACCACATCCCAGGGAAGAAACCCCTCAGAGAACGCAGGTGTGCCTGACATTTTGGGGTGAGAACTGCATTAAAGGCATTAATGCCAATTTGATGGCACCAATTCAGGACTTTCCCATCAGCAAAATAAGTGATGCCCCTTCCCACAGATTTCCTCCCATCCAGCTGCACCTCAAACTCTGGATGTCACCCACGGCCTCAGCTGAACTCGGGGTTAGGAGTGTTTGGGTATCTGGCTACTGCTCCTGGCCAAGAATTCCCTCTGTTTTCCATACAATCCCTAATTTTGGTGTTTTCTGCACCCCACACACCCTCAAGGAGAGTCCTGGGAGCAGCTTTTAGGCATGGGCAAGGCTCCTGCAATAAAGGAGAAAGGATGAATCCATTGGGAATGGTACAAGAGAAATGGGCTTAAACAGGGGCAGGGAAGACTTAACTGGGATGTTGGGGGTTTTTTTTATGTATGACTGAGGAGAACTAATTAGAGGAACAGATTCTTTAGGGACCTCCAGCAGGAGAGCTTTAAAGAACAGGTTGGACAAACATGTGCCAGGCAGGCAAACACCAGGAAAGCTCAGCTGTAAGAAAAAGAACAAAAACTTCACTTCTGGATTCAGTGACTTCCTTAATTAAGTAACTTTTATACTGTCACTATTGTAGCCAAAAATTAAAGAGGCCAAGTGACCTTCCCTGCTGCAGAGAGCAAAGTCAGTGGTAAAAATGGGATTATAAACTCGGGATTTTGGGAGTCCAGCCCTCCTAGTCCTTTGCAGGAGATCCACTGGATTTCTTTCTACAGACACACACATTTAGATATTTATTTTGTGTACATAGATACATAAAACACATACATTTTATATATATATAAAACATACAAGGCTTCCACTCTATTCCTAAGGAACAGAGGAGTTTCCCTCCTGGCCTTGCCAGTGCTTTCCCCTTCATCTGTGAACGCTACGTGATCTTTTACACACCCTATTTTTAAGCATGTTTTATCTCTCCTCCTTCTTAAGTTTTATTTAATAGCAAACAGCTTGTCTCCTTAACGGTAAGGAGCAAAAGTGACAGGAAACAAATTAGTTTCTAAATTTGAAACTGTGGTAACGTTGCCGAGGCAACTGAAAGCTCCACCATTACACAAAGCGAATAATACCTCCGTGTAAGAACAGCACCCAGGCTCCTTCTGCAAAGAGCTGCTCTTAGGATACAATCACAACTCAAATAACAAACTAATAATTGTAAAAACACTCGAGCCAAACAGGGCCGTGACTGGTTATATTTGGGAAAGTCAAAGACTCCGAGGTTTTGCTCGGGAACGGCTTCTAGGAGACACGCGGGGGAAAGCGTGTTTGCCTCATTGCAAGAGGTTTCTGCTCGCTCCTGGCGAGGGAACACGAGTCCAAAATCCATTTTCTGAGGCAAACAAACAACGTCTTGGAGCCCAGATGCTGCGAGTGACTTGTTCAGCACCCAGGACTGGGGAGGAACACTCTGCACGTGGAGAGATCTCTGCTGCCTGTCCCTCCCTGCTTATAGGGGATCCCAAAAGACAATCTAAAGGCTAAAGAACCCCTGAAAGCTTTCAGGACAAGCTGCTCAGGGAGGCCGTGGAGTCTCCCACTCTGGAAACGTTCCAAACCCACCTGGATGTGTTCCTGTGTCCCCTGTTCCAGAGGTCCCACCAACCTGAATATTCCGTGATTCCGAGCCCTCTGCTCCTGCTGTTGTTGAGACAGAGGAGATGGACAACACTCACAAAATGCCATTTTCAGCTGCACAATGAATGGGGCTGTGGAGCCAGTAACAGGTTTCTAACTGGATTCCTCTCTTGTTCTTTTAATTCAGGATATTTGGCTATCCAGGCATGCCAGAGGAAGCCTGAGAGCCCGAGAGTTCCAGAATTCCAGCCACTAAAACACATACAGACACGGCCAGCTGTCCTTCCTGCTCCCTCAGGTGAACAGCCACACTTGCCAAGTGAAGACAGGGATGAATTTCTCTCCAGATGCGTCCCAAAATATTTGGTATTTCTTTGTAATGTGTCATAAGCCCACAGTGTGACTGACCAGCCCGACGGGGTTTCAGAAAATTATCTGCCAGTTGCCTGTTTGTTGGGGATTTTTGTTTGTTGAGGTTTTTCTGAGGTATAGACACAAAATATTCAGTCTTTCTCACTAAAACAATGAGCTCAAGTTGAACCTTCCTTTTCCCCCTCCCCTCCGTGTGCCCCACAAAATGAACAATTTACAGCAAATCATTTACTGAAAAAAATATGAAAAATATATCTGCACCAGAGGTGAATTCAAAATTCATTCAAAATTCAGCCCCTCCAAAGGTTGTTCCACGTGAACTTTGTCTCTGCAAGAGGCAGACAAGGCTCTGAATTCACAAGTGACAGGCTTAAAAATTGAGCTGTGGTCCCTCTGCACTCCGGTGCTGGAGCTCTGTGGAAACCAGCAGCTCCAAAAACTGGTTGTCTAGACATGTCTGTAAATTACCTTTGAGGAGTACAAGGAACACAGCTGGGTCCCGGGGAGCGCTGAGCTCCACACCATTAGGAAGAGACTGCAAGGGCTCCTGGGCATCAGCACCAGCCCTCCCTCTCCTGACAGTCATAACCTTTATCAGCCCTGTCCCTCAGAAAATTATTCAAGCTCCTTGCCCAGTATTCCCAGTCCCCCTGCAGCTCAAAACCTTCCATTCATTTCCAGCCTGAATTTATTCAACCCTTGTTTATATCCCCTTATCCAGCCAACAAAAACATCATCTTTCCCCCTCCCCTTCTTTTATTTATCCCCCAACATCCTCACACAGAGCAACCACATCCCTTCTTCCCTTCTCATTTTGCGCAGCTTAACAAGCAGCTCCAGGCTCCAGCGGGACCAGCCCTCCTTCCCCCATCAGCCAGAAGCATTTCCAAACATCTGGTCCAGCCCCAGCTGAGTTTTCCCCGAGCTCAGGTAACCACAATCCCAGACAGATTTTGGCTGGGAACTCGACAGCACCTTTCACAACGCTCTGCATCGCATTAACGGGTCAAAAGCATCCTGTGATCAACCAAATGCCCCAAAAGGTCTTACTCTTCCTGTTGCTGCTGCTGGGATTCATCTCATCAGCCTTCAGGACACGACCCTGAGCCTGCACTACTCAATTTTATCCTAATTCTGTTACTCCAGTCCTGGAGGTCACCTAATCCTGCCTAATTAATTCAATCCTTCTCGGTGTTGACACTGTCTCCCTGTTTTATGTCATCAGCAAATTTCGTTAGCACATTTTGACTTTTGTGCCAAAGTCATTAATGAAAATATTCAACAATATTGGTCCAAGCCCAGTCACTGAGGAGCTGCACTGACAGTTCCCCTCCAGCCCCTCATTTGTTCCTCTTCAACACAACCCATTGTCCTTCCATCTTTGGGCTGTTTCTGAGGCCCTTTACAGTTTTCCTATTAAATCCAATTATCCCCTGTTCAACTAATAATTGGCTTCTCAGAAACCCTGCTCCATGATGTGGTCTTTGGAGAGCAAATTAAGTCTGGCTGTTTATCCAGGCAGGATCCTCACTGCCCACATTCCTGGAAAATCATCCCTGGGGCATCCACATGGGCACAGGGCAGCAGCCAGAGCTGCCCTGGCATCTTTTAGGGGAACAAGGGAGATGTTTTGAGGACAGAATCCTGATTTACACCATCCAGAGGGGGAAAACGGGCTGTGAGGGGGCTCTTACACCTAAATGTCTTGGCTGGTTTAGCACCAAGTGTGGTCTGACATCTCCCTGCTCTTTGACAACACACTTCTCAGTTGGTGTCCTCCTTAACCACAGAATGGTTTGGGGTCAAAGAGTCCTCAAGGATCATCCAAGTCCCACCCCCTGCCATGGGCAGGGACACCTTCCACCAGCCCAGGTTGCTCCAAGCCCCGTCCAACCTGGCCTTGG
>JAWMRA010000501.1:0-10338 GCA_035584735.1 Pseudotriccus pelzelni | reverse complement strand
GGGGGTGCGGGATCCCCGGGAGCGGGACCCGGGTGTGCGGTGGCTGCGGGATCCCCGGGAGCGGGACCCGGGTGTGCTGTGGGTGCGGGATCCCCGGGAGCGGGACACGGGTGTGCTGTGGGTGCGGGATCCCCGGGAGCGGGACACGCGTGTGCCTGGGGGTGCGGGATCCCCGGCGTGGGATCGGGACACGGGTGTGCTGTGGGTGCGGGATCCCGGGATTTGGAGCGGGACACGGGTGTGCTGTGGGTGCGGGATTCCGGGATTTGGAGCGGGACACGGGATCGATGCCCGTCCTGCCGCGGGGACATGGCGGGACATGTTTGCGCAGGAAGTTGTGCCGGAGGTTCTTTTTCGCCTCCGGGGTCGCGGCGCGGGGCGGGGGGACGCCAGGAATGTCTCTCCTCCCCCCGCTTTGCGAGGGGGTCTCATCCCCACGCGGGGGGTGGAAAAGGTGGGATCCGGCTCCGGGAGCGGGGAGGGGGGGGGGGCGGAGGGGGGTTGGTTTCTCCCCCTCCTTTCCCGGGGTTTCACATCCCGCTCTGCCCGCAGGTGGAAGAGGGGCGGGCGCCTTTCCCTGGAATCGGTGGCGTCGGAGCGGGAGCCGCCCGTGCTTCTCTTCCCGGCTTTCCCGGGCCATGCCGAATTTCTGGAGCAGGAGGAAGGAGCGCAGGGGGGGCCTTCCCCAGCTGCCGGCCCCCGGAACGGCGGATTTCGGGGTGTCCTGCCGGGAACTCGGACTCGAGGACCGGCTGGACGATGCCGAGCAGCCGGAGGTGGAGGCTCCGGAATTTTCCGTGCTGTGCCGGCACCGGCGGCCCGGGACAGGCCGCTGGCTCAGCAGGGTCCGGAGGTGGCTGTGGCTGTTCAAGGGTGGGCCCCGCGATTCCCGGGGGTCCGGGAAGAGCTGCGGAGCCAACGGGGTGCCGGGATGCGCCCGGTGGGAGGGAAGCCCTGTGGAGCGGCGGGAATTCCAGAGGAGGGAATTCCAGCAGGAGAAGCTGAAAGCCCGCAGCTCGATCCAGCCCCCCAGCAGGGATGAGCCGAGTGTGGGATGCAAAGCCCGGGCTGGGGGTGTGCCCAGATGTGCCAGGGTGGAGGAGAGGGCGCCGGAAAAGCTGGAAAAGCCTGGAACTGGCCAAAATTCCGGAGGTGGGAAAGCCCAGCAGGAAAAGCTGGACACGTGCAGCGCGATCCAACCCCTCAAGGACAGTTGGGATGAGCCGAGCGTGGGATGCAAAGCCCGGGCTGGGGCTGCGCCGGGGGAAGGTGGTGGCCATGGGAATGGGATGGATCGGATCCAGCTCCCGCTCCAGGCAGGAGCCAGCGGAGCCAGCGAGGACAAGGAGGGGCGGAGCAGCCACTCCCCCCGCATCCTGGAGTTGCGTGTGGAGGACGGGGACGCTCCCACCATCCCCGGGAAGGACCTGGAGCCTCCGCCAGCAGAGGGAACGGCCGGAGAGGAGCGGAGGCACCGGGTGTGGGAGAAGCTGGAGCGCCTGGGAGAGCCCATGGAGAGGTGGGAAGGGAAGCCCTTGGGAGACATGGCGGCCAGGCTGGCGGAGCTGATCCTGCGGACACACACCCACAGCTACCCCACGGAGCAGGGAGCCGCCTCCAGGCCCTGCTCCCGGCAGCCGGGAGCCGGGATCGCCGTCGGTGCGTCCGTGTCCGGGAGGGAGCCGTGCATTCCCCTCGGAATGCGGGGGGACGTTGGGAGCGGCCAGGGCTGCCGTGATGAAGGACAGCCGGGACCTCTTCCCGAGCCCGTCCACGTGCTCCTGGTGCAAGTGGAGAGCCGGTGGAGGACGGAGTTCCCGGCGGTGTGGGCGCGGTGCCGGATGGACTGCGGGAAGGTGGCCGAGGAGGTGGATCTCGACGGGCCCCCCGTGCCCTTCCAAAAGGAACACCCCTTGCCACCGGACGCCCGGAAGGCCGTTGAGGAGCTGCTGCCGGAATTCCTGGAGCAAGGGATCGTGGTGGAAGGCACATCCAGCTCCAACAACCCTCTGGTTCCCACCCAGAAAGGGCCCAAGTGGCGCCTCAACCTGGATTGCAGAGCCCTCAACGCGACCACCCCCAGGGAGCCCCAGGAGAGGCCGGACAGGGATCGGATCCTGGCGTCCGTCCCCGCCGGGAGCAGCTGCTTCTCCGTGCTGGATCTCTCCTGCGCCTCCTTCGCCATTCCCTTGGCCCGGAGCTGCTGGGAAAGGTTCGCCTTCACCTTCCAGGGCCAGCAGTTCCTGTTCACGCGGCTCCCGTCGGGATACCACAGCACCAACTCCATCGTGCACCAGCGCGTGGCGCGGATGCTTTCCCGGCTGGAGCAGGGGGACCGTCCCTGGGCCTTCAACCACTTCGACGACATCCTGATCGCCGGGAAAACGCCCGAGGAGGTGGCGGCGCGGACGCGGCGGGTGCTGCGGCTCATCGGGGACACCGGCTTCAAAGCCAAGCTCGAGAAGGCGCAGCTTGTCCAGCCCCGGGTGAAATACCTGGGAGTCACCGTCGGAGCCCGGGGCAGGGAGGTCCCGGACGCCGCGCTGGAGGAGCTGCGCGACGCCCCCAGGCCCCGCAACGCCGGGCAGCTCCGCAGCCTCCTCGGGAAGTTCGGCTGCTGGCGGGATCACATCCCGGACTACTGGGAGCTGGCCCTGCCGCTCCAGCGGCTCACCCACGACGGGGTGCGGTGGAAGTGGGGGCAGGAGCAGCAGCGGCAGCTGAGGGAGCTGAAAGAGGCCCTCGTGTCAGTCCTGCGCTTCCCGGATAAATCGCGGCCCTTCCTCATCAGGATGAGCATCCACCCGGAGACGGAGGGAGCCACCCTCCTGCAGGACGAGGGGGGGGCCCTGGTGCCGGTGCGACACATCTCCCGCATCCTGAAGGGCCAGGACAACCTTTCCCTGGAGGAGAAGGACTGCGTGGCGGCCGCCTGGGCCGTCCAGGAATTCCAGCCCTTCACGGGGCCGGCGCCCATCCTGCTCCAGCTGCCCCATTCCCCCGGGAAGTTCCTGTCCCGCGGCCAAGCCCTGGGACCCCGCGGGCCGCGGCTCCCGGAGCAGTGGACGCTGCTCCTGGTCCCCGAGCGGGCCCCGGAGAAGAAATGCCGCTTCATGGAGCTCCCCGAGGCTCCCCCGCTGCAGCTGATCCCTCCCGGCGCCGGCGGATCCCACGTGTGGTTCCTGGCCAGCTGCCGCCGGGAATCCTCCGTCGGCTTCGCCGCCACCAACCTGGAGGGACGGTGGCTGCTGGGGGCGGCCGCGGGGGGCTCCGAGTTGGACGCGGAGCTGGGGGCGCTCCGGGAGCTCCTGGAGCGGCACCGCAGCCCTTCCCCGCTCTACCTGTATTCCAGCTGCGAGTCCCTGCTGGAATGGGTGGGCTGGCGGAGGATCTCGGCGGAGCAGAGCTGGAATTCCAGGGCCGCGTGGAAGAGCATCCGCCGCTGGTTGTACGACAACCCCGGGAAGCTCCGGCTCGGGTGGGGGTGGATGCGGGGCAGCGAGGGCCCGGAGGAGCGGGATTGGCTCGGGAAGGCGGGAGCCAGGGCCGAGGCCGCGGCCGGCAGGGCCGAGGTCGGCTGGAAAACCTGGGAGCCTTCCAAGTACGAGCGGCAGGAGATCGTGTGCCAGTGCCACCGGGGGCACGCGGGGGTGGAGGAGACCCTGGCGCGGGTGCGGGAGGTGGGCTCGTGGGAAGAGGCCCGGCAGGACGTGGAGCGCTGGGTGCGGGAATGCCCGGGCTGCGGGAGCGGCGGGGCGGGCCCGCAGCGGGCCGAGGGGCCCTGGTCCCTCCTGTCCATCGGCCTGGCCGACGGCCTTCCCGAAACCCCCGAGGGCTCCCGCGCCCTGCTGGCGGTGCGGGACGAGGCGTCGGGCTGGCTGGAGGCGTTCCCGCTGCGGGCGGCGGCGGCGCGGTCGGAGGCGCCGGCGCTGCTGCGGGACCTGCTGGGCCGCCTGGGGAAGGTGCGGGGCGTGCGCGTCCCGCCGAACCCGCCCTGGCTCTGGGACGCGCTGAGCGCGGCCCCGCTGCGGGAATACCGGCACGGCGTGGAGCGCTGCCGCGACTGCCCCGCAGCCCTGGCCCTGGGCAGGGCGGCCCAGAAGGTCGGGAAAGGGTGGGCGGAGATGCTCCCGCTCCTCCTCGCCGCCGCCCGGGCCGCCAGCGCCCGCCCCGCCGGGCTGGAGCCGCTGCTCAGCGTGCCCGGCTCGGCCCTGGAGGTGCTGTGGGAAGAGCGGGAGGTTCGGGGTCGCGGGAACAACGAGCTGGAGCGGCTCGGCGGGATGCGCGTCCTGCCGGGATACCGGGACGCGGTGGAGGCGGCGCTCGGGGGGCAGCGCCGCTGGGACCCTTCCCCAGGCGGCACCTAAGCCGGGCTGGAGGGTTCGGGTGGCACCGGGAGAGGGTTTAGGGCTGGGAAAGGGTTTAGGCCGGGTTTGGGGCGGTTTTAGGCTGGGCTAGGGAGCTTTTAAGTGGGACTGAAGGACTTTTAGGTGGCACTCGGGGGGCGGGGGGGGGATTAGGTGAGGCTGAGGGAGGTTTCAGGACGGGGAGAGGTTTTAGGCGGAACTGGGTGTGGGGTTAGGCGGGACTTTGAGGGTTTTGAAGTGGGACTGAAGGAGGTTTTAGGTGGGACTGAGGGAGCTTTCAGGACTGGAAGAACTTTTAGGCTGGACTGGGTGGGACTGGGGGAGGTTTTAGAACTGGGAGAGGTTTGTAGGCAGGACTGGGGGTGGGTTTAGGCAGAACTGTGGGACTTCTGGGTGGGACTGGGAGAGGTTTTAGGTGGGACTGAGGGAGCTTTTAAAAACTGAGAGAGGTTTTAGCGGGATTAAGGGGATTTTAGATGGAAATGGGGGAAGTTTCAGGACTGGGAAAGGTTTTAGGCTGGACTGGGAATGGTTTTAGGCAGGACCTGGGGGCTTCTCAGTGCGACTGAGGGAGGTTTTAGGTGGGACTAAGGGTGGTTTAATGCAGGACTTGGGGTTTTAGGTGGGACTGGGGGTGATTTTAGGTCTGGGGGAGCTTTTAGGCAGGATTTGGGAGCTCTCAGAGCTGTCAGGTTTTTAGGCAGGATTTGGGAGCTTCCAGAGCTGAAGTTTTTAGGCAGGATTTGGGAGCTCTCAGAGCTGAAGTTTTTAGGCAGGATTTGGGAGCTTCCAGAGCTGTCAGGTTTTTAGGCAGGATTTGGGAGCTCTCAGAGCTGTCAGGTTTTTAGGCAGGACTGGGGGCTTTAGGCAGGACTAAGCACTGCCCAAGCTCTATCTGCCCTGCACGGGGAGGGGAAGCTCCTGGTCCTACTGGTTAGGACTGGGACGGGCTTGGCTTTCCCCCCACCCCGGGCCGTACTGGGAGCACTGGGATGGTGCCACCGTTCCCGACCCTGTGGATCTTGGCAGCCCTCGGCATTCCCTGATGTTCTTTCCCCCCTTTTTCTGCTTGTTGAGTTCATTAAACCTGGTTTGTTTTTTTTTTTGTTACCTCGATCCAGGAGTTTTCCTGCTTTTTCTCCTCCCTTTTCCCTGCCGGGTTTGGCTGGGTCGGGGTTAAACCCTTGGGATCGGCTCCCGGTTTGGCTCCGGGCTGGGAAGGGGGTGAGAACGGGGAGTTGTTTGGGAATTGTTCGGGTTTTATCGCCCTCCAAGGTCTCTTCTCCCCCTCACATTCCAAAGGGAGGGGGGCGGGGGGGTCGCCCGCCGTTTCCAGGGAATCGCGGAGGGTCCTCCCACATTCCAGGGAATCGGCGGCGGCCCTCGGAGACAGACGGTGGAATGAGGAGCCGCTTCGAATCCCAATTCCAGGTGCTCTCCCGATGCTCCCCGTGGTATTCCAGGGGTTGTGGATCCACCTCCTTCTCGGTCTCTTCCCAGTGAAGGCTCCGCTCCGTAAAAACAGGGAATAGTTCAGGTTGGAAAAGACCCCGAAGGGCATCCAGTCCCGCCGTTAAACCCCGAGGGAGTTCCCCACTTCCAGGGAATCCCGGGCTCTGTTCCACGAGCCGGTAAATCCCAGGGCAGGGATCCGGGATCATCTCGAGGCTTGGATCCCTCTGGATCAGCTCCTGCTGCCGGGAATCACCAGGGAAGGGCTGAGGGTGAGGGGGGATGGAGAGCTCAGCTTGGCAGCTTGTGAACCCCCCCCAAAATCATGGAATGCCGTGGAATATCCCATGGGATGATGTGATGGAGGACACAAGGGCATCCCTGGGGGGGCTGAAGAATTCCTGGGATACGGGAATGTCTTCATTCCCTCATTCCTGGGGAGGGATCCTCCGGTGTCCCAAATCCCTTGGGAGCCCCATCCCACGTTTCTGAGGTGGGATCACCCTCCGGACCGGGAGCTGGGAGTGGATCCAGGGGCCATTCCCAGGATCCCTGAACCAAAGCCCAGATTCCCTGCACTGGATCAGGGATCAGACCCATTTCCCCGGGTCCCTGCCCCAGATCCAGGGAACAGATCCCAAATCCAGGGACCAGATCCAAAATCCCTGCCCCAGATCCAGGGGCCAAATCCCAGACCCATATTCCTGCCCCAGATACAGGGGCCATTCCCAGCATCCCTGATCCAAGATCCGTGTCCTTGCCCCAGATCCAGGGATCATTCCCACGATTGCTGATCCATCTCCCCAGTCCCTGTCCACATCCAGGGATCAGATCCCAGACCCATCTCCCATATCCCTGCCTCTGATCCTGGACCCCAGACCCACCTGCCCAATCCCTGCCCACATCCAGGGATCAGATCCCAGACCCATCTGCCCAGTCCTTGCCCCAGATCCAGGGAGCATTCCCAGCATCCCTGATCCAAGATCCATGTCCCCGCCCCAGGTCCAGGGAGCATTCCCAGCATCCCTGATCCAAGATCCATGTCCCCGCCCCAGATCCAGGGATCAGACCCCGGACCCACCTCCCAGCCCCAAATCCCCGTTCCCAGCCCCCCATTCCCAATCTCCCCCCATCCCCTCTCCCCTTGGACCAGCTCCCCCCTTCCCACCGCTGCCCCTTTTCCCAAGCCCCCCCTCTTCCCAATCCCTGTGGATCGGGGCCCGTTCCCCCCCTCCTCTCTCGGGGATTTGTGAGTCGCCGGGGGGGTGGGGGGGCGGAGGGGGGTGCGGGGGATTTGGGGCGGGCTCAGGGCTTCCCTTCCCAGCCCTTTTCCCTTCCCGGCTCCCCGGCCCCGCTCCCGGTTTTTGGTGGCCGGTGTCCAGCGCGGCGCCATTCCCGGTGTGCCGTTCCCGCTCCCGGATGGGCCCCGGGGATGCTCCGGCTCGGGGGGCGCTCCGAGAGGCTCCCCGGGAAGTTTTGGGATCGCGGGGAAAGGGCCGGGAAGCGGCTCCGGCGGGATCCGGACCCTGAGGAGCTCCGGGAAGAGGCGGATGCGGGAAAAGGGGCGCTGAGGCCCGGCCGGGGCGCGATGAGAGGTGAGGAGAAGGGGGGGGAACATTCCCGGTGGGATTTGGGGGTCTGGGAAGAGGGGGAGAAGGGAATGGATGGGATGGATGTGCCGGAGTGGGGGACGCCAAAATCCCACCCCGGTCCTGCTTCCCGTGGGAAGGGGCTTCCCGTGAGTGGGGTCTGGGCATGGCCAGGGACCCCCGAATTGGGAATGGGGGGAAGAGGGACTGGGGGGTCCAGACACGGCCTGAGACCCCCAAATTGGGAATGAGGGGAAGAGGGATTGGGGGGGGTCCAGGCACGGCCTGAGACCCCCGAATTGGGAATGGGGGGAAGAGGGATTGGGGGGGTCCAGGCACAGCCTGGGATCCCCGAACTGGAGGGAGGGAGGGAAGAGGGATTGGGGGGGGGTCCCTCAGGGCTCCCCCTGCTCGCTCAGATCCCGTCACTTGTTGATTCCATAGGGAGGAAAAGCCAAATTTGGGATGGGAAGGATGGGAATTTCTCTCTCCCCCCCCCCCCCCCCACTTTTGGGGTGTCCGGATGGAATAAAGGGGGGACATCGGGAGGATCCCAAATTTCCCCCCCCCCTCACTGGGGGCCCACCTGGGAGGGCTGGGGGAGGATTCCTTTGATCCCATGGGGGGTTTTATTCCTGGGATGCCCCTCGGAGCCAGGAGCCAAATCCAAACACCCTGGGGCCAAATCCAGCCAAATTTCCCCAATTTTACAGTCCAAATTTCCCCAAATTCATGGATTTGGGGCCAGGATCCTTCCCCACGTCCATCGCTCATTTGGGGTGAAAGCCAGCCAAGTTTCCACAATTTTATGCTCCAAATCTCACCCAAATTGATGGATTTGGTGTCCAAAAATCCCCCCTGGAGTCCCAGAGGGACACGGCGAACACCCCTGGGATCTGCCCAGCTCCTGGGGGCTCCTGGGGGGCTTCCCAGCTTTTTCCTGGGAATCCCATGGCAGTGCACGGCTGGGGCGGTTTCCAGGGATCCTCTGCCCCACTGGGAATGGAAACAGGAGGGTGGTGGGAGCTCAGACCCGGAGCATCCCAAATTTTCCCCCTCTCACTCGGGGAGGTGTTTTTCCTTTGCTCCCACGGTTTTTGTTCCCGGGAAGCCCCTTGGAGCCGGAGCCAGGAGCCCTCCTGGTGCCCGTCCCCCTCTTTGGGGGCAAATCCAGCCAAATTTCCCCAAAAATTCTGGTCGAAATCCCACCCAAACCGCCGGATTTGTTGCCCAAAGGTCCCACCGGTTCGCGGGAGGGGCCAGGGACGTGTGTCCCGGTGCTGCCGGGGGTTTCGCTCAGGCTTTCTCCCGGGAATGCCGGGGCTGGACGCGGCCGGGGCACTTCCCAGGGATCCTGTCCCGGGGGGAACGGGATGAGGAGGGTGCGGGGGGGGGGGAGCTGAGGCCGCCCCTCGCGTGTCCCCGCAGGACGGGAGCCCGCGGGAGGCGAGGCGGAGGAGATGGCGAGCTGGAGCTCCGGAGCGCGGGGTAAGGAGCGGCGGGGGACGGGAAGGGGCGGCCGGCGGGGTCTGACCCGTCCCCCGTGTCCCCCCCGACAGGGAGGGCCCGGAGCGGCCGCTGCCGGAGGACCCCGACCTTGCAGGGCGCCCTGCGCGGCCTCTACGCCCTGTCCCTGCTGCTGGCGCTGGCCGTGGCCGTGCTGGGAGCGCTGGGTGAGCCGGGAAAGGGCTGGGAATGCTGCGGTGGGAATGCGGGGGGGGGGTGAAGCATCCCGGGGAACGGGAGGGAGCGGCTGGAATCCCTCCCGGAGCGCCCCGGGTGCGGAGGCACCTCAGGAAGTTTGTGCGTGTGTTGGTGTGTGTGTTTTACCCTCACGGGAACATCGGGAACCACCTCGGAGCCCGGAGGTTGGATCCCATCACATCCCAGGTGCTTCCCCGGGTGGAGCAGAGGGACAGCATGTTCCTCAGGGGCGGAATCTTGGAGACGTTCGGGCGAATCCCAGGCCTGGAAGCGCCCTGGGGATGCCCATCCCAGCGTGGCTCACCGATGCCTGGACACCCTCTGTGCCAGGAGGGAGGAAAGGTGCGGAGCGGGCCGGTATTCCAGGGCACTCCCAACCCTCCTGACTCCCCACATTCCCTCCGCAGTGTTCAGGAAGGTGGATTCCATCTCCAGCCGGATCAGCTCGGCCCAGACCTTCTACGAGGAGAAGCTGCTCTCAATCCGGGAGGATCTGCAGGGCCTGGGTGAGTGGCCTTTTCCAGCCAGGGCACTTTTCCAGGTGCCCATCCAGCCAGGGAATGAGGGATCTTCCCTTCCCGGCTCCTGGGACTCCCCCAGAGCCAACCCCTGCTCCTGTCCAGGGATTTGGGGCAGGGATGAATGTCAGACCCCAAGGAGAGGGCTGAGGGGTGGAGGGGGGTGGGACTGGACAGTTCCCTTCTCCAAGGTCATGGAATCATGGAATCACGACGAGATTTGGGTGGGAAGGGGCCTTAAGGATCCAGAGGCATCCAGGGACACCTCCCATGGGTCCAGGTGGCTCCAAACTGTCCTGGAGGGCAGGACTTGTTCCCTTAAGGGAAGGAAGGGGGGACCATGATCCAGGGGGTCTCCAGGCCTGGAGGGTGGGATGAGGTGGGATAATGGATGGATCTCAGGATGGGGTGGAATAACAGGTGGATCTTGGGATGGGGTGGGATAATGGATAGATGTTAGGATGGGATGGGACAACAGATGGATCTAGGGGTGGAGTGGGATAACGGATGGATGTCAGAATGAGGTGGGATAACAGACGGATCTTCAGGCCTGGAGGGTAGGATGGGATAACAGATGGATCTCAGGATGGGGTGGGATAATGGATGGATCTCAGGATGGGGTGGGATAACGGATGGATCTCAGGATGGGGTGGGATAACGGATGGATCTCAGGATGGGGTGGGATAACGGATGGATCTCGGGATGGGG
>JAWMRA010000500.1:0-10347 GCA_035584735.1 Pseudotriccus pelzelni | reverse complement strand
CTGAGCCTCCTTTTCTCCAGGCTGAGCCCCCCCAGCTCCCTCAGGAGTTTCTCCAGCCCCTTCTCCTGCTGCTCCAGCCCCATTCCCTTCTCTGGCCGTGCTCCAGCCCCTCCGTGTCCTTCCTGAATTAAGGAGCCCAGATCTGGACAGGGCACTGGATTTTCCCTCCCCGGTGCCCAGCCCAGGTGGACAATCCGTGGCTGGTCCCACCCAGGTTCCTCTTTGCCCACGCTGTGCCCGTTCCTGCCCTGCCCTTGTTGGGCACCGAGATGTCTCCTCACGGAGGAGCTTCCCCTGCTCTCCCAAGCAACGAAAAACCCCCATCCCTTAAAGGGCTTTTCCTTGGCACCACCCCCACGGCTGGGGCCCACTCCTGCCACCCCACCCAGGACGGGCACCCACCTCCCTCTCGGCGTGGGGGTTTTTCTCGGGGTTCAGACACTCCTCCTTGGTGAGGTTCACCACGGTGCCCGTCAGGTTGGCCAGGACGTACTGCACCAGGTAGGTCGTGTTCACAGGGCTGGAAACCGCCACGTAGTGCTGGGGAACGTCCCCTGGAACGGCAGGAAAAAAATGGGATTGGTGGGAGGGAGGAGAAAACCAGCGGAAACTCATCCAGGAAACGTCTGGGGTCAAAGCCCTTCCCTGCTCTTCTTCCCCGCTGTTGTTCTCACCCAGAATTCCTTTGAGGTCCGGTTTAATGATGGATTGAAACCAGGAATTGTTCATTTTGATCAGGAACCCGTAAAGCATCCGGGTGACCTGGAAAGACACGGATTTGGTTTGTGCAGAGGAGAGAAAAAGAACATCTGACCGGCTCTGCCTCGAGCTCCTGTGGCTGAGAGATGATCCCTGAGCGCAGCCAAGGACGGGCTCCACGTCCCAGCTGCCCAAAATCCCAGAGAGAGCTGTGAAAATTGGGTTGGATTCCAGCCCCAGGGATTCCTCAGCTGATCCCTGTGGCCCCGTGTGGCAATTCCACCTTTTCCTTGAAGGGCGAAAGGAGCTTCATTTCTGCCCCGAGATGAAGCGACCGGGAATGAGGGAGGGATTTTCACTCTGCTTGGTGGGAAAATAGGGAAAAGGGGTGGGGGTGGTGGGGAGGAAACACACACAAACAGGGATAGAAGGGAGGGATGTGAGGACTCCACGTGCTCCTACCGTTTTGGGATCAGCCTGGATGGCAGAGGTGCTGTTGGTTCCTCCAGCCAGGCCATAAAGGCCTCGGGCCACCACGGTGGCCACTTCTGCCAGGGCCTATGAGGGGAAAGGGATCCACGTTAATCCAGCCCGGCAAATCCAGGGAAAAGGGCTCTGGGAAAGGGGAGCCAGGATGCACAAACCCATCCAAACGCTCCAGGGCCCCTCGCCTTCGGCACGGCCCTTTTTTCCGGCTTTTCTCCACCTCTCCCCACGTCCCTGCTTCTTCCTGGCCCTTCCCAAATCCCTCCCACCTTCTTCCAGGATTTTTTTCCAGAGCTTTTCCCCCCCCACCTCCCTGCTTCCTCCTGCCCCCTCCCCGTCCACCCTGGATGCAACAGGAACCTTGGCTGTGTCCGTGACATATTCCAAGGTCTCCTCAGGGCTCAGCCCCTCGGGATACTGCATCCTGATGTTCTCTGGAGTGTCGTACATGCTCTGGTAGTACCTGAAAAAGCGGGAGAAAAACAGGGATTGGGGTGGGAGGTGGGGGAAAGGCAGGGGAGAAACCACAGGGCACGGAATTCAATTCCGAGCGTGTCCACAGCGGAGTCTCCCGGGAGAGCAGAGATCCAGCCCTGCCACACACACTCCTTAAACCACTTAATGAGGATTTATAATTAACTTGGCCCTTCCACAGCTTCTCCCATCTGAGCGTCTCCGAGCCATTTTCCAGGCTGTGAGTGGAATTTTAGGTGGGGCTGAGCCCCGAGCTGTTCAACGGGGAGGGGAAACTGAGGCAAGGGCAGCGGGGATGGGGATGCCAGATCCAAGGAATTCCAAGGGAACTCCACTGGGCATTTACACACCGTGTCCCTGGCACTCCCAGGCAAGCTGGGATGATCCCCCAGCCTGAAAAAGGATCCCCCAGCACCGAGCTGTGTTTTTCTCCACCTGCTCCGTGCAGGGTTGGAGGGGAAAGAGAAGCTCCTTCCCAAGGATTTACTGCAGAGATTCCCAGAAGTAGCAGAGGAGGATAAAAGATGGGGAGGAGAAAGGTCGTGTGGAGACCTCAGAGCACTTTCCAGGGTCTGAAGGGGCTCCAGGGAAGCTGGAGAGAGATGTTCATCAGGAGCTGCAGTGACAGGACAAGGGGGATGGGGGACACACTGAAACAGGGAAATTTAGGGTGGGTAGCAGGAAGGAATTCTTTCCTGTGAGGGTGGTGACACCCTGGTACAGGTAATTCCATGAATTCTCTATCCCTGGAAGTGCCCCAGGCAAGGTTGGACAGGGCTTGGAGCAACCTGGTATAGTGGAAGGTGGCCCAAAAAAAAAACCAAACGGGGGTGGAACTGGATGACCTTGAAGGTTCCTCAAAACACAAACCATTCCACGACTCTCTGAAGGGAATGGGATGATTTTAAGCATTTAGGAAGAGGGGAGAGACCCCATCCCTGTCCTGTACCCCCCATTCCCACTCCAAAGCTGATGAGGAGCTGGAGATCCCTGAGGAACAGGGTCATGTGGGGTGAATCCAAGTGCCCTTTCCAAGGCCTGGGGCTTTCTGCCAGCGCAAACAAAAAGCTAAATAATAATAAAAAAAAACCAAAACCCAAAAATAACAAAAACCAAATTAAAAAAAAAAAAAAAAAGGCAGCTTCTGGAAGAACAGCTGAGGCTCCTGCAACGCTCTGTTGCCATTTGCTCACCTCTGGCTCCCAGCCAGTTGTGGAGGGAATGTTTTCCACATAAAACCGGATTTCTCTCGCTTGTCAGAACGATTTGGTCGCGCCCGTCGGACACGGAGCTTCTCCCGCTCGCACCCCCACCTCCCTCCAGCATCCCAGGTATCCTCTGGGAGCCGCCTCTCCAGCCCTTACCTGTTCTGGAAAGCTGTCCTGTGGTCAGTCAGGACCACCCCCGGGATGTGGCGAGCCCGGAGGAAGCGCTGGAAGGAGGAGGGAGGGAGAGGTTGGGAGAATCCGGCTTCCTGCAGGGTCACGGCCGATCCCACGCTGCTCCTGCTCAGGGTGTCCAGCAGGTTTCTAACCTGCAAGGGGAGGAGAAATGCTGCTGTGCTTCTGGAGGGGGTTTCTCTGGGATCCCCGCTCAGGATCCCAGGGTTTTGGCATCCTGGAGTTGGGCCAGGGGTTGGATATGAGGGAAAAGCGGGTGGTCGGGAACTGGGACAGGTTCCACGGGCAAGCCAGAGCTCCAGGAGCTCTCAGGGACGTGGTGGGACTGCCTGGGGCCGTGCAGGGCCAGGAATTCGACTCCATGATCCTTGTGGGTCCCTTCCAGCTCAGGATATTCCGCGATTTCTCTCTCACCTGCGCGTCCACAGACTGGTTCATCCGCGAGACGGGGTCCGTGTGCATCCAGAGGACGGAGCCATTCCTGAGAGCCACCTGCAAGGAAAACCACCTTAAATACATGGCTGGACATCCCAGAGCAGGGAAATCCAGGGAAAATTCACACCCAGGGAATAAAAAGCACCCCCCCAAACTTTTCCCCCACCTGATTCAGCTCCACGAAGGAGTGGATGTTGTCCAAGCGCAGGGGGAACTTGTCCTGTTCCATGTCATAGACCATCCTGGAGCTGCCAATGTAGTCAAAGGTCTCCTGCAGGAGGAAAAAAAACCCCACCCCAAATCCTGAAAAATCCCAAATTCCAAATCCTGAATCCCATCAGAGGGTGGAGGCAACTCCACCAGCAAGGCCTGAGGGGCTGAGGTGGAACCGACCCCAAGAGTTTGGGGGCCAACGACCCCACTGATAATTCCAGAGGTTTGGACAGCCTGGGAACACACCAAAGGATCAAAACCGAATGGATTTGTAGGAAGGGGATGGAGCAAAGGGCAAAAGGGAGGGGAAAGAGAAAAAAACATGAGAGTGATATTGAATTCCACAAGAAAGGCACTGAGGCAAAATCCCCTCAGTGAGCGCTTTTCGCCCTCTTAATCCTGCTAGGAATGAATCATGGAGTCAAGGAATGGTTTGGGATGGAGGGACTTTAAGGATCACCTCATCCTACCCCCTGCCACAGGCAGGGACACCTCCCACTGTCCCACCTTGCTCCAACCTGGCCTTGGACACTTCCAGGGATCCAGGGGCAGCCACAGCTTCTCTGGGCAACCCCTGCCAGGGCCTCCCCACCCTCCCAGGGCAACAATTTCTTCTCAATATCCCACCTAACTCTGCCCTCTGGCAGTTTGAAGCCATTCCCCCTTTTTTCCTGTCACTCCAGACCCTTGGAAATAATCTCTTCCCATGTTTTCTGTTGTCTCCTCCAGGTCCTGGAAGTCCCAATTAGGTCTCCCCGAAGCTTCTCTTCTCCGGGCCGAACAATCCCAATTGTTTTGGACAAGGCAGACAACAAACAAATCAGGGAAAAGGGCCCCCATTCCAGGAATTAAGCATACAAAGCTCTCCTGAAAGGAGTGGTGTTTTCCCTGGAAAAAAAAAGGTTGGGAAGGCACTTGCCAGGCTGAGAGTGGCCTGGGGAAGATGAGGTGCCCTTGGAGACTCGGAGCGGGGCAGGAAAGTCGGGAGCCACCAGCCTCCCCTTTCCCTAATTTCCAGTCAGCCCTTCTCATCCCTCCTCCTGGATATATCCAGAGCCTGGATGTCTCTCTCTCCTCCAGGGAAACTGGGGATGGATGTGATGAGGAGGGTGAATGAGGGGAATCACATGGCCCTGGCACGGGGAAAAGGCGCACAAAGGAATCATCAGCGCTCATGCCTTGAGGGGAACATCAGCTGTTGGCCATCAGTCCCTCCTCCAGCTCCTTCTGCTTTTCCACAGCTGCCAGTTCCAGCTCTGGGCTCCCAGGAAGGAGCTGCCTTTCTCTCCCGTATATTTTTAAATTTTTTTGCCCCCTTTTCTGGGCTCTATTTCAGAATTTCTGGCCTAGGAGTTCACCCCGAACCGGGGAGGGAACAGAAATCGGCCGCACCAGGAGGAGACAAAGGAGGGAAAGCCAAGTTTGGGGGGTTGATCCAGGAGGATCTGTGGGTAGGAATGGGCTGCCCCAGTGGCAGCTCCATCTGCTCCCGTTTATCCCAGAGCAATTAAGATCCCGTCGGAACAGAGAGAACCACCGGCCCCCGGGGACGGAGAGCAACGATGCCACACAAAGAGCAGGGGACACGGGGAGCCCATTTTGGGATCTCAGGGAGGAGGGTGACACGATCCTGCTGCCCTCACCCCTTGGAAGAAGGTGAACATGACGTTCCTGGGGAGCAGAGGGACGTCGGGGGCTTTGTGAAGGGCTTCGGCCGCGGCCAAGTGGGTGACGAAGGAGGACACGGCGCCCTCGGCTCCGGGGGCGATGTTCCAGAAGAAGGAGTGGCTGTCAATCTGGAAGCACAAACACACGGGGGATTCTGTGCTGGGAAAGCAAAGCCACCTCTCATCTCTCATCGATCCCACTGGAAAGGGAAGGATGGAGGGGATGACGGAACTTCAAATAACGATGGCGCGGCTGTGGCAGTCGGGGATTTATGGAATGGGTTGGGCTGGAAGGACCTTAAAGGTCATCCAGTCCCAGTCCCTGCCAAGGGCAGGGACACTTTCCACTAACCCTGGTTGCTCCAACCTGTCCTTGGACACTTCCAGGGATGGAGCAGCCACAGCTCTCTGTGAAACCTGTGCCAGGGCCTCCCCACCCTCACAGGGAACGATTTCCTCCATATATATCCAACCTAAATTTCCCCTCAGTTTGAGCCTTGAGGCCTCTCAGAGCTTTGCCACGGACTACTTCTCCTCGTCGTGCTTCCCTCAGTGAAGAAAACGCTGGCAAAATTCCCACATAACAAGATGGAAAGACCCAAACTGTGAGTGTCCTTCCACTGCCACAACGGGATTGAGCCGCTGTCGTATCCCGAGAACACAGCAGCCAGTCAGATCCAGAGGGTTTGGAACGTGGCAGGAAAGCAAAACACATGACAAATACATTCCCACGAGACTGGAAACTGTCAGCTTCCCAGAATTCTCCCAGCCCAGGCTCTACAGAGCGAGGTTAAGAGGTACCTACTCGTGTGGCAACCATAATGACTTCCTTCTCAGGGTCGACTTTTCCAGAGGAATTGATGGGCTGCAAAGTGCTCCACACGTTGTAGTCGAGGAGAGGATCACACACGATCTCTGGGAAGCAGAAGAGAACAATTCCTGGGGTTGGGATCACAGCAGTGCCAAGTGAGAAATGAGGCGTGGGGTTATTTTTTTTCCCCTCGACTCGGCGTTTGAGTCAACGAGGAAAATTCCGCTCCGCACCAGGGAATCCCTGGCTCCAGGAAAGCCCTGGCACCAGGGAAAAACCGTATTCCGCAGGGATTTCGAGCCTCAAGTGACGAGGACGGAGGGGTCTCACCTGGGTTGATGCTGAAGGTGCTCTGGAGGGAGCTGCGCCTCATGCAGGTCACGGTGCTGGTCACGGCGTGCATGTGGGAGAAGAGCTGCATGGCACAGAGCGGGTACTCGGGGGCAGATCCATCCCTGGGGACGTTGTGATCCAGGTAACACTGGGTGGGAAAGGAAATCACGGCACAACTCGGCATTTTTTATTTTTTTTTGCGGCGCGCAAAATAAGGGAATTGTTGTCATTTTTTTTTTTGACCGCAGAGGGTAAAACGGGAGCAGCTCCTCCCTCCTGCCAGCTGAGGTACCTGTTTAATGACTTGGGTCTCGTTGGCGTCTTCCAGGAGGAAAATGGGGAAGTCAAAATCCTCGTAGGAGATGCCGCTGCCCAGGGGGTTCCACACCGTGGTGTTGCAGTGGGCGAACTCGGGGCCGTAATCCTTGGAATACACCCCTGGGAAGGGAGAAAAGGGGCAGGTCTGAGCCTGCAGCAGCAGCACAACGGAGCTCAGGAGGTTTGGGTTGGACAGTCCCGACCCTCTGCCACGGGCAGGGACGCCTCCCACCAGCCCAGGCCGCTCCAGGCCCCTTTTTGTTGTGTCGTTAATGTCACTGGTCCCAGTTTGGCCCCCCGGTCCCTGATGTCCAGTGGGACCCTCTGGATGTGAAATTCCAACCACCCCAACCCTTTTTTCACCACCTGACAAGCCCACCCATCAAATCCACCCCTTTTCTGAGCCCATCCCGTGCTGGAAGAATCCCAAAGGCATCAAAGTGTCGCTGCCATTTCAGCTCCCCCCCCCCCCGCCCCGAGATCCTTTGCGCTTCCTTGGCCCATCCAAGGAAAAGGCACCATTCCCTCCTCCCCAGCAGGGATAAAGATGGAACATCTCCTCACCAAACCCATCGTTGGGGCACTTCAGGCCAGGGGAGAATCCCTGGGGAGGGCTGGGGTTGGCAGCGGCCACAGCGAGGCCCGACACTCGGGAGGTTCCCTTGAGCTGCAGCAACACCTTCCTGGAGGAGGGAAAACACCCCAGAAATCAGGGATTCGTTCAGGGAGAGCTGCAATCCCAGGCACGGAGATGACGACTGAGCTCGCGATCGAATTAACCTTCGTTTTTCATCTCAGAGCTGAACTTATGGCGCAAAAAAAACCCCCAAAACAACAGGAGGAAAACTTCAGCCCCCTCCTTCCTGCTCTGCCCGGGGAGAGAAGTGACCACTCAGCGCTGGGGTTTTAAAGGACTTTCATTTTAATGCTGTAATTAAATTACGAGCTATTATTTCACGGCCTTCAGTAGCTGCTGTAGAGGTGAACAAGGTGTGAGGAGTCACACAGAGGAAAAAGTCACTAAACCCCAGTAAAAACTTCACAAGAACTGGCTGCGGTCAGAGCCGATTCTGTCACTTCTCAGTCAAAAAATGACATTTAACCCTCAAAGTAGAGCCTCCTGGGCTCCTTCTGGGGAGGTAAAAGCAGGTGCTGACTGACCTGGTGAAGAGATTGCCATCCAGCAGGATCATGTAGGGTGGGTGAGGACCATCAGCCAGGACCCAGCGCAGATCCTCCTCCTTCTCCACCACGTGGATCACCCCCGTGTCCCCACTGATGGAGGCTGTGGGGTGAGAACATGGCATTTATTTCCTTCATCCCCCCCCCCCCTTCCAAAACCACCCTGGAAAGCAGGGCAGGGCGCACAGGGCTTTAGGGAAGAGCGGCTCCTGGGATTAGGGGGCTGGAGGAGGAAGGAATTTGGGAATGGCTGAGCAGGTCGTGGTGCTTTTAGTTGGGAAAAGTCCAGCAGAGATGAAGAAATGACGTCTCGGGCTTTGAAAGCACCTTTTGTTTGAGCTCCTCAAAGGGCCTTCAGCCACCCAAGCGCTGAGTGTCCCGTGACTGAAGGGGAAACAGGCCCTGAGATCAAGCCCAGGCCCAGCTCGGTGCAGCTCCTAAGCCAAGGGGACAGTGCCAGACCCCTCCCAGTGACAGGACAAGGAGGGGCGGCCACAAACTAAACCTCAAGAAGAGGTTTGACTTCTTCCCGTGGAGGGTGGGACAGCTGCCCTGGGAGGGTCTGGGGTCTCCCCCTCCCTGGAGTCATTCCAACCCCACCTGGATGCATCCCCGCGTCGCCCACTCTGGGCGATCTCCAGAGGTCCCTTTCCAGCCCCAGCTACCCCTGGGACTCCGGAAAGACGGACAAACCGCTCACAAACCGCTCCCACGGGACGCTGCTGATAAAAACCAAGCCCTCCGACCACACCCACGAACCGCTAGGAACTCCCAAGCCTGGATGGCCCAACACCAGGATCAGGCCCAGGGCGGCAGAGGACTCGGAGGACCTTGGACCCTGGGTTAGCCCCATCCCTGGAAATGTCCAAAGCCAGGCTGGATGGAGCTCTGAGCCGCCTGGGCTCCTGGAAGGTGTCCCTGCCCAGCGCAGGGGGTGGAACGGGGTGATCTTTAAGGCCCCTCCCTGCCAAACCAAACTATTCCACGATTCATTAGCAGCGGGATGAGGAGGCGCTGAGGGGGGGGGACAAGGGGCACCGGGAGGGACCCTCAAACCCCCCCACCCATGACCAGATGCCCCCCCAGTGGGCTCACACTGGCAGCCGATCTGGTGGGTGGCGTTGAGCAGCCGCACGCACGGGGCTGTCCTGTTCAGGGGGATGTAGATCTTCCTCTCCACGGAATTCCCACGGCAGGAACCTACGGAGGGTGACACGGCCCCCCGGGGGGCTCAGGGGGAGCTCCCGAAGGGTGTGGGGAGGGGGCTGAGCCCTTCCCCAGCTCACGGGGAGCACCCGAAGGGGTCGGTGGGGGTTACAGGAGCCCTTTACCAGCTCACAGGGGGACACCCAAAGGGGTCTGGGATTGGGACACAAGACCCTCCCCAGCTCAGAGGGGACACCCAAGGGGGTCGGGGGGGTTACAGGAGCCCTTTACCAGCTTACAGGGGGACACCCAAAAGGGGTTGGGGGGGGGGACACAAGACCCTCTCCAGCCCACAGGAGGACACCCAAAGGGGTCGTGGGGGGACACAAGACCCTCCCCAGCTCAGAGGGGTCACCCAAAAGGGTCGGTGGGGGTTACAGGAATCCTTTACCAGCTTACAGGGGACACCCAAGGGGGTCGTGGGGGGATACAGGAGCCCTTCCCCAGCTCACAGGGGACACCCAAAGGGGTCCGGAGGTGGGACACAAGACCCTCCCCAGCCCAGAGGAGACACTCCAGGGACTCAATAGCCCGGAGGGGGGGTTGAACCTGAGCCCCTCCCCAGCTCACAGGGGGACACCCAAAGGGGTCGGTGGGGGTACAGGAGCCCCTCCCCAGCTCACAGGGGGCACCCAACGGGGTCGGTGGGGGGATACAAGAGCCCCTCCCCAGCTCACAGGGGACACCCAAAGGGGTCTGGGGGTGGGACACAAGACCCTCCCCAGCAGACAGGGGATACCCAAAAGGGTCGGTGGGGGGTACAGAAGCCCCTCCCCAGCTCCGAGGGGACACCCCAGGGTGTCCCAAGGTTGGTGGTGGGGATGGGGGGTGAGCATCCGAGCCCCTCCCCAGCTCAGAAGGGGCACCCAAAGGGGTCTGGGGGTGGGACACAAGACCCTCCCCAGGTCACAGGGGACACCCAAAGGGGTCTGGGGGTGGGACACAAGACCCTCCCCAGCTCACAGGGGACACCCAAAGGGGTCAGTGGGGGTTACAGAAGCCCCTCCCCAGCTCGGAAGGGACACCCAAAGCGGTCGGTGGGGGGATACAAGAGCCCCTCCCCAGCTCGGAAGGGACACCCAAAGGGGTCGGTGGGGGGATACAAGAGCCCCTCCCCAGCTCC
>JAWMRA010000499.1:0-10359 GCA_035584735.1 Pseudotriccus pelzelni | reverse complement strand
CACCGTCCCTGGAGGTGTTTAAGATGAGGCTGGATGTGGCACTGAGTGCCATGATCCAGTAATCACAGTGGGGTTGGGTCAAGGGTTGGACTTCATGATCTTGGAGGTATCTTCCAAACCAGTTAATACTATGATTCTATGATTTTATTGCTTAGTTTTTAATGTGCTCATTGAGCCATTTTTTCCTAATCTGTCACTTATGAGCACTGCATCAAATTATGTCAGCTTAATTTCAGTCTATCATTGGATCAATTCTATTTCTTGATGATTTTTATTTATTACACATAAACTATGCACTTACCTCTGCGAGGTTTCATTACCTATTCTTGTGTTTATCTTCTTCTGGTTGCCCGATAGGAAGCACCAATGACCATTGACAGTTTTGCTATAGTTTCTGCTCTGGGGTAAGACTCTAGCAGCTACAACACTACTATACTACTTTTATAACCCTTGTGCGGAGTGGAAGTAAGAAAGTAAGTAGTATTGTTTATAGTAAACAGCCTTTTTCACAACCTACAGTGCATCAGTGTTGCCATCTCACAGTGCAACAGAACTAAGGGCAGTTTTCAACATGCTCAGTGCAAGCCAATCTGCATTGGTATCACAGTAACTTATGAGACTTCCAGTCATACATTCTGTAACATACAGATCATTCCAACTAAGGTCAATGCATAACAACAGGAGTTGGGCTTACCACCCTCATCAGGACTCTAGTGTGACAATTTAAGTGAAGGCTTATTAAATATAGCTAACTGCTTTGCATTTTGACCCCTGCTAGTTTCCTCATTAGTACAGCCAGAACTACTACAGAAGAACTACTATTCAACTACATTTGTGAACATAATGGCACATAATAACCACATTCAAATCTTCTATGACATGGATTGATCCTGTACTACGTTCTTCAAAATTCCTTAGTATAGATTAGTAGTCAAGAGAAAGAATCAAACCAGCAGTTTGTGTAACTTCAATTTTTCAAGTAGTTTGTTGTATACGACCTTTACTTAGGTCAAGTTTTTCCAACTGCCTATAGTTAAAGAAAAATCACCTAGGAAATTATCATTTGATAAAAATATGTAAAGCCACTACACATGATCAAATTTGCTTTGATTTGCTTTGTTGAAAGTCAGTGAGCCTTGGGGGGGGGAACAGCAGGAGAGTATATTATAGACCTGGTTTATGTAGTCACCTAGGTTACTAGAAAGTTACAAGGCATTATGAATCTATACTGAAATTAGGAGTTTATCAATGTTAGTTAATAAAATCCACAGTTTTGTACACTGCTTTAAAGACTGTTGCAGGAATTTTCTGTTTGTTTATTACTGGAAGATGGAAAAAACAGGTACTTAGAGGAGCTGACCACTCTGCTATTAATATAACATTCCCCACAAAGAAAATTACCTTAGGGCAATTTTTTGTGGATTTTTTTGTTGGTGTTTTCCCCAGATATCACTCTGTTCTCCACTCTTGCTATCACACCTATAAAACGGGACAGTTGCTGAATATTTTCCCAGGAAAAATTAAGGAAGATATATGTTGGTAGTTTTATAAATAAATATTAAATTCAATGTCATTTAAAGACAATATCTTTCTAGATTATTTGAGGAAAGATAATTTTTACGTATTCAGAAGTAACAACTGGCGAAAAGAAGGAGGTGTTTTCTTGTAAATAATCCTACTCAGTTTTGTTCCTTTCTTAGTCTTTTCCATGAAAGCTAGCACAGGTTTAAATGACAATGATTCATCTTTTTGTAAAAAATAGACAAAAAAATAAATGCCGGTGTAAAATACAGCAACTGTACAACTGTACAAGCTAAAGGTCTCTTGCCCTGCCACTAAATGAACACTTGATTATTGGCTAGGTATCCATCCTTCATGCCATTTTATGTTCAGTTTTAAAAAAAAAACAGTAAGAAAACATTTTTCCTACTTACAAATAAGTAACAATTCAAGACTGTTGTTTGTTTCAGACATCTCTGGTTCTTTGTCTAACTAATCCTGATTTTTTTTAAATGGAATTATGAGGCATTAGTAAGTTACTTGGCTACTAATGACTGTCACCGGAAGAAGGGTTCTGCTGATGTCCTTGGGTTTATTGTCTTAATAACACTGGCAGACATATGGTTTACCTCCCAACTGGATGTTTCCAGATGACACTCAAAAGCAATAAGAAAGATTAGTAAGGTTACCAACTGAATAAAAATAAAATTGTAAACAAATTAACAATCAACAAAACCAATGGACTTCAGGTCTGGGAGCCAATCACTGACATAAATTCACTGAACATTACACAGATGTAGTAGGAGAAATTCTAGAATTACTCTACATGAAGCACAAAGAAGGAAACTCCCACTGAGAGGTGAATACATGAAAACAAAAACATACTGACACAACGTTGGAAACTCAACTACCTTAATAAAGTAAATATTCACAAACCTTTAAGAGTGGAAAACAACACAGTACCTGTATCCTGCACATTCCAATATTTCTGTCTTATATTGAAGAGGAGCTCACTTTATCCCAAGCTAATGTATCAAATCCTGCACCTCCTCAATTTCTTGAAAGCCTCAATAGTTCATAATAGCCTAATATTCTCCATGCTTTTAATATTCCCTCTTTGTGTGTACATTTAACAGTCTGTCAGCAGTAAAATATTGCTTTCAAAGCCAGACATGGTGCTATTCCCAGCCATGTGCACCCCACTACGTCAAGAAAGCCAAAGTATCTGTATGCAGCAAGCAGTAACTTATAGTAGAAATATAATATTCTCCCATTAAAAAAACAAAGCCAAAACCAAACCAACCAAACAAAAAAAACCACCCAAAAAAACAATAAGAGAAAGAAAACCCACAAGGCCAAGGCCATAAAATTTAGTAAGTCCAAATATGACTTATTTTGTTCCCCTTATATATATTGTTTCACTAACCAGTTTTGCTAGGAAAAGACCTTTTCATTTTACCGTCTACTGTTAATCTTTGATTCTTCAGGCAATCCTGGCTAAAGAACTGTAGCCATAATACACATTTTTCAAGTCCTGAACCGAGTCTGCAAGAGTATCTTCAGAGATCTCGTGAAGTTTAAATAAGAATAGGCCTTGGAGAAGAACATCTGTCTGTTTTCCTGCATCAAATGTTTAGTTCTCCACTGCTGCTAAACTTCACAGTAAAATAGGAAAGTTAGATGCTTCACAGAGCAACTAATTTACTTATCTATAAACACACACAAAGCCCAAATTTTCTTCCACTTTCTGACTGACTTTTGAGCAAGTACACTAAAAAACAGTGATAATAAGATTCAGGCTACAACAAAGGAGGAATCATATATGTATTTTCCTGGTTTCATTTGGGATGGAGTTAATTTTCTTCCCAGTAGCTGGCACAGTGCTCAGTTTAGTATGAGAATAATGTTGGTATCACACTGATGTTTTAGTTGTTGCTAAGCAGTGCTTACTCTAAATCAAGGACTTCACAGCCTCTCATGCCCTGCTAGTGAGAAAGCTGGGAGAGGACTCAGCCAGAACAGCTGACCCAAACTGGTCAAAGAGATATTCTGTACTGTACCACGTAATTCTCAGTATTTATAAACTGGGGAGAAAGTTGGCTGGGGCTGCCGCTCAGGATCTGGCTGGGCATCAGTTGGTGAGTGCTGAGTAATTGGATTGTCCATCACTTCTTTTGTACATTCTACTTTGCTTAACATTGTGGGTTTTTTTCCCTTTTCTATTTCACTAAACTGCCTTTATCTCAACCCTCGAATTTTCTGTCATACTCTTCCAATTCTCTCTCTCATCCTGCCGGAGGTGGAGGTAACGAGGAGCAGATGAGAGGAGCTTAGTTGCTGGCTGGGGTTAAATGGCAAGAGTATATAGAAACATATTAAACCTCAACTTTTGAAATTGAAACCAAAAGAAGAAACAATATTAGCAAATGGTTGCATACATATTAAACTGTCAAATACGAGCATCTCAGTAAGTTCACAGCAGACAATAAAACATATGAGTATTTACTGAGTATGGATCTGGAATTAAGACTCACTGACTGAAAACATAGACAAAAAAAATACTATACAACACTGTACAAAAACAAAACAACTTCAAAGTTATTTGAATTCTAACTCATGCGGTAAGATCTGAATTCAAAAGCGTGTTTTTTTTTCATATTCCTGAAGATCTAAATCAGTATAGGAAAAATGTCCCTCTGACTGAAAGCAGGCAACTGTATCTTTTCCTACCAACCAAGAAAACTTAGGAGCATTGAAATCAACTGATTTTGGCATAGAAAAAATGTTTTTGTTTGTTAAAAAACCACATTCATTTATCGTATAAATACAAGGCCTTATCTTATGCCTTCACAGTGGAATTATTCACTTGTGTAAGCACTAAAAAATCACCACATAAACTAACAGTGTTTTACACTATTGTTTATCTTTTTTGATATTGTTTATTTACCTTGAAGTTCCTTCTATTGTCATATTTCTTCAGCAACCGTGGTAGCTGGTCATAGGGCTCCTCAGGAACAGCAAGTCTATTCAGAAAGTTTTAGCAACAAAGCTCTAGAAACTCATGAAAATATGAGGAAAGGCTTGTATTGTTATTGACAAACTCAAATTCAACCATTTGAATTGAATTCAATGCTGAGGAGAATTCAATTCTCATCAACAAATATCAGGTTTTCAAAATTAAAGACATCTCTGAGGAACGCAGCAGAGAGTTGGTGTTTGCAAAGAATGCTATAGCCCTTATCTCTGTGATTAAAATCTGTGCATCACTCCAAAATGAATTAAGAAGAGAAAAAATAAACACACCTTGGAAAGCAACTAAATCAAAATATACTAAAATAAGTTTTAAATTTCCTTTTAGAATGATTACGATTTTCATGAGCCTTGGACATTACATCTCATGAGCTTATCTCCAGGAACACTTGACACACTTTTATTTTAACTTTGTTGCCAAGTAAACCAAAACCATTAGTTAGAGAAGAAATGATTGGCAGACAGTTCAGGGATAGGTGATTATTGTGAAACTTTAGAAGATAAGGAAGAAAATTAGTTTATTAAGAATGTTGGAAATACAGCAGTGAAAATGATGACTAAATGAGAGGGAATTCCATTTTAAAAATTTATTCAAATCAACAAAGAATAACAAGTATCTAATCTATTTACTGCTCACATTGTTCTACTACAGTTGAAAAAAAATCTGTGTTATGAACTTCTATATTTAGTGTACAATACTGAGTGAATTTGCTAGTATAGCAATTCTGCATTGCAATAGCTCATATTGTTATCCATCTAAAGCTAATACAAGGAAACAAGAGTCTTAGTCAAACAAATCGCTGGTTCCAGCTGTATTACCGAGAAGAAAAAAAACCTTCATAAAGCTGCTTATTCTAAAGAAGAGAGTTAGAAAGTTTTTACCCCATCAAAGCACTGCTGCTTCAAAGTTTCCTTTTGATCTATAGAAAACTCCAAGGAAGAACTTTCACTTATAAAGGGATTTACTAGCAATGTGTATGAATGAACAGGATGAAAGGCTGAGAAAAGAGAATTAGACCACTTTAGTTTTGGCTACCAAATAATTTTCCTGGTCTAGCATAGCTGTATTTCTAACCAGATGGGGTACATATGTTTACCTCTGATATGCCATCTTATGCACAATTTGCCTGAGATTTAGAAGTTTGTGGCCAATATGATAACAGAATAGAAGTAAAAAGAACATTAAGACTAGAGCAATAAAGACCCAGCATGCACAGGCCATCTGGCCTTTTTGTTCCTTTCTAATCGTTTGTACGTAAGTTTGTAGTAAGCAACTAGTAAGTAGTTAGTAGATAAGTTTGAAGAGTCTTTTCTTTCTAGTGCTATAAGTAAGTTTATTAGGGCAGTTAAATGAGAAAACTTAATTAATCTTCCTACTTTGATTTAGAATGCTTTATATAGAGGCTCACTATATATAAATTCAAGACATTACAAAGTTATCTTTTTCTCCTATTAAATACAATTCTATTTTTAATGGCTATAATAATTATCAGATCCTCTCTACTGTAATGTTTGATTTAAGTTTACATAATGACATGAGCACTGAATCTTAGAGTGCACTACATAAATCAGACTATTTTCACAACCAGTTCCAGTTTGCCTAACAGTGTAAACAAAAGTGAATTTTTATACCTGTGAGATCATGAAACAGAAAGAAGTCATGTGAAACAAAGCTTGACAAATGAAAGGAGAAGGACAAGGACATCTTCTGGGAGAAATCTCTCCATCAGTTACTCGACTCAGCCCTGCTTGTTGTGGATTAACTGTCAAATGGAGAACCATGCAGAAGATCATCTGAAAAGGGTTTCTGAAGGCACTGAATGAACATCTGGCCACCCGTGGGGAAGACAAGATGAATTGCTGCTTCATCTACAATTGAGAAAAGATAGACAGTGTTGATCAAAGTTGTCCAGAAAAAGGCAATAAGAAGATTGAGAACTATTTCAGTGGTATACTCTGTAATAATCAAAAGCTAGGTACAATATCAGGCTTGCTAATGTGAAGCATTTGAAAAAGTTCTCTCTTGTCCAAGTTCTACTGCTAACATGCTGATATTGTTTTGTATTCTGTTAATCAGATAGGCAACAAAAGCAGTGAGTAATTTTATTTTTGCCACTGTTTCCCAAGTCCTAGCAGATCCAACAATACTGTGATTTACTAAGTGTGAATTTATTCAGGGCAACACTTTTTTTTTTCTGGAGGACACTTTCTATGTGCATGTTTATGAGACTACTGTAAGACACTGAACACACATTCTGTGAGAAAAGTTACTCTCAGGGGCCAGGGAGCATAAGTCAGAATCCGAAAAGAAGTTTTGGAATTCTACTTTGAGTAAACAGAGATGACTGTTTTCTTTTATTATTAACATAAATCCAAAGTTCCACATACTATCAGTGCCATCCTAATGCAGAACATTTAGGCATTGCTGACTTTAATTGCTTATGGGCAAGATAACTTTCTGAATTTATTGTCTTAGAGAATACAAACAGATAACAGATTATGAAGACATTTTTCTCTGGATGATCTTCAAATTTTTTTAGGAACTACCTGAGCTTCTCACAACATTATTAGCCCAAACATAAATTAATGCAAACTCAGAGAACTCTAGAGCAGATTGGCAAATCGCAGAGAGGGTAGAAGATGTAAGCAAATTTTAGCTCAGCAAGCCTCTAGTCTTGCCCTGAGATACAGGAGATAAATTCAACCAGATGAATTTTCAGATTTCTTGTGTCTGTATTTGAAAATGAGAATTTGTACTTGATTCGCTCCTGAAGTAAAGTTCAACTTGTGAATTTCTGAGTTTTACAAGAATTCAAGATCAGAAGTTCCACCAACCACTTGGTTTTGCTGATGAGATTTCTGTGGGGATGGGGAGGGGGAGAAGAGAATGTTACAGAGTCACATCAGGATGCTCATGAACCAACATAATTAAGATTTGTTTTTATAAAAGACTTCAAAAAGCATAATTTTGAAGTGCTATGTTTATCAAGTATGCTGGTGTTAACTCCTGATCTCTCTTTGGTGGCCATTTCCTAATCATTCCAAGGAAACAAAAATCTGTAATTTTACTAATCTTTCTTTCCGATGGTTTTGAAAGGATAATGACATTGCTCTGAAAACATTTCAAGCCATGGCCTGAATTTTCGAAATACCTAATCCTTACTCAGAATATAAACATGCTTCTTTTAGGTTTCACTCTTTATGTCAATGACTTGAACAACGATTCATAGCCCCCCCAATTTCAATTCATAGGACCAAGTGTTTCTTCCTGCTTGCCTTCCACTATTTAAAGCCCTCCATTTGCTTTGAGGCAACACAGATTCTTTTTATATGAATGACTCTTACTAAAAACTGACAGAGATATAATTAAGAATAACAGGAGAAGATTGAGCATGCATTGCAAATGTGCTCATATGTTTAGAATCATAAAGTCACAGAAACATTTTAGGTTGGTAAAGGCCTTTAAGATCAACAAGTCCAACTTCTAACCCAGCACTGTCACATCCACCACTAAAACATGTCCTTATAGCATAATTCAGTTGACTTTGACTACTGATTAAAATGATTATAAAATTATCTTAAGTATTCTTTTTCAAGTGGTAGGTTTTATTTCCTCTGTTCAAGCTTTTTTCCCCTTCTGTTCACTACTTTAAATATCACTTTTTTATATTTTGTGAAACTCTTTCTTTCAAAATCATATGAGTTCCTTTTCTAGGACCATTATGTTAACATCATGGCTTGATAAATAAGGATTAACTTTCTGATATTATCGTCTCTGTCAATCTTTAGTAATTTTATTGCTCAGCGTAGTTCCTGTTTTCTTATGTACAGTAGCATTGTTCATTATATCAGAAATGTCAGAAAGTTGTTTATATAAATATTGGAAAATTTGTAACAGACGACTTATATTGCTAGAGGAATATCTGTACAACAGCACATCTTGTCCTCTCTCATTCAAAAAAAAAAGTCTACATTAGAAGTTACATTGTCAAAGTTACATTAGTATGTTGCACTACTAAGAGTACAGTAGTAGCTGATCTTGAAGAACTTACTGTTACTAGTAAAATTATTGGGAGAAAGGTTAAAATATTCATATGTATGTGCCAATATAATTATTCTTTACTATTAAAAACATTATCTTAATAAATTAATTTTCACATAAACATGTAACAGATGCTAATAAACTGCTTTAGCACCAAATTCAGCAAGTTTGAAAGAAATTCTTTCTATCAGCAGTCTAAAATCAGCAAACAGCTGCTCTCTTACAAGTGATGAGACACCTCCAGACTGTCTTCCACAGAAAATTATTTATTGAGCTCTATAGCCTGAAATAGTTATGCTGCTGTGTTTCAAATATTTTAGCCACTTTAAACACCTGTTTATAGTAAAAGTTAAATTTTTTTTTTTTTTTTTTTTTTAGTACAGGAAACAGGAAACAATCAGTCTTACGCAGCTAAACTTTGGTGAAGAAAATTTACAACTGGAGTCAAAAGAAGAACCTTGCAAAAGAATCCTTTGCGGAGAGAACAGTATGTGAGTTTGTCTTAAACATAAAAGCCTTTCCAGAAATCAGGGTCTTCATAGCATAGGCCATGAGAGAAGCTTTTCACCATGAGATATCACAAAAATTCAAATGCTTGAGTCATGTAGACTCCACCGCTTACACTGCAGTTCTGGCTGTCCTTTCACATGTCTATGCACCTGCTCTGACATTAGAGCCAGAAGCCCTATCATGCTGATCTTCCCTACATCAGGGGAAGGAAATACTGCAAGGAAGTGAGGAAACAGTGCCAAAGTACTGGGAAAACATGTCAGTATAAAGAAGATTTTATTAATTCTCACACTCAAAGTAAGGAGTCATAACTGGAAATGCATTAGCTTGACTTTTGCCTAACAGCTAATTTAGTAACTCAAAACTTCCATTGTGTTCTTCTTTTAACTTAATTTCGCATCATTATAATTAAGGGACTCCTTACATGTTCAGTCTTCAATAAATCTTAGAAATCTATCTATTACTTCAGAAATTTTAGGCTAATGGGCAGAATGTTAAACAGTTACAAGAGTTGCTACTGCCTCTTTAACAATGAGCCAGAAAACATATATCGGACTATTTTCTCTTACTGTGTCACAATGATCTATTTTGGTTTGTATTTGACTTTTCTAGAGTTTGGGTCTGTGGATTTTTTTCTCTTTCCAGACTTTGACCTGACATTTCCAAGCAACCTCTGAGAGGAAGGAATAGAAAAAGGCATCAGGAACAGAAAACCTATCACTGGAAGGCAGTGAGAGTTAATGAGCCTGAAAAACAGCTGTTCAGTCGTGTTAATCCTAATAAGTAAGAGCAATTTTTCAAACATGTCTGATAGGCAGATATCTACCTGAACGGTAAAATAATCTTTGAAAAAAAAAGAATAATGAAAGACCACTTCAGCTGGTAGCCTTTTTAGTTAGGATCCTTGAAAGAGTATGAAGTAAAATTGTGTATGTAATGACTGAATGAGAAACAAATGGGGAAAATGGTGTATTGTGAAGAAACTGAATTAACAAGGAAGGCTAAAATGACTTTTAAAGGACAACAATTTGTTCTAGTCTTCAAAGATTTTGAATACAAACCTTCAAAATTGTACTCGTTTACATTTTATATTCTCACAGCATAAAACCCACCTTCTTTCATTGTGGTGACCAAGTAATGAATCCAATATCTGAATAACACTGTTTGCATCTGGCATGAGCAGGTAGAAAGACTTACCAAATTGTCATGGGTTTGCCTAGGGGACAATTTTTACCACACCCCCCACAAATTGCTCTAAGGTGAGAGAAAGTTTATGC
>JAWMRA010000498.1:0-10369 GCA_035584735.1 Pseudotriccus pelzelni | reverse complement strand
CCAAACCCTCCTGGAGCTCTGGCAGCCTTGGGGCTGTGCCCACTGCCCTGGGGAGCCTGTTCAGTGCCAACCACCCTTTGGGGGAAGAACCTTTCCCTGAGTGTGAGCGAGCCCCTGGAGATGAGCTCCATGAGAGACCAGCCCATGTCTCTGCCCTAAATTACTCCTGTGTAGCCACCAAGGAGCACTCACCTCCTCTCCAAGCCCCTCCTGGTCCTGCAGAGCTGGTGGGGTTCTCTCTGCACTGGGAATTTCAGACAAGCCAGGTCTGGAGAAGTCCAGTGCCTGGGGCTTCCTGCAAACATGGGATTTGCTCTTCCCTGTTTTCCTCCCTGGCAAAGCCGCTTTGGTGACCTGACCATCGCTCTGCTCCCTGCCCTGTGGAGTTGGTACTGGATCCAGGCTCTGCTGGACACCAGTGCCTGCCTCTCCTCCTCCAAACTGGATCTGCTCCAGCAAACAGCTCCTTCCCTCCCATCCCTGAGCATCGTGCCACCCCTGTCCCTGCCTGGACTGCCCAGGACAGGGTGGCTCCTTTCCCTGCCCCTCTGCTTTAACCAGAGTTATAAAAATCCATGAGAAACCTCTGGATTTGCATCTTCATTTTGCAGCTGCAGGGATTCAGCTTGACATGGTGGGAAACAACTGCATTTGTCACTCAATTTCTTTTCTCTATCCATTGTAAAATTAAGGTCAAACCCATTATGAACTTTTTTCTCTTCCTAAGCACAGAGGAGAAAATTGGCAGGGGAGGGTGGTGGTGTCAGATTAAATGTCCTCATGGAGATTAAACTTTTCCTCCCTTTTTTTTTTTTTCCCCAAGGTATCTAAATTTAACATTGAAACATTTCCTACTGGAAAACATTGAAAGGCTGCTCTCTGGCTTCAAAAGAAAATCAATGCAGGACTTGACAGCTTGTTTTGTTTGACCTAAATTTGAAAGTTCAATGGATAAGTTATTCTTTAAAATATCTTGACCACTTCTAATTAGCACCATTACCATCAGTCGGGTGAAACAATCATAATCTGGAGCTCTGGACAAAATGGAAAAAGGGAAATAACTACTAATGCAAACAATTTTGGACAGTCTGACAGAAGTCTCCTTGCCAGGATGTCTCAGTTTCATTAATTCTTCATCATTTTTTACATTCCCAGAGCAGAGAAAAAGCTGCTGCACCAGTGAAGGGCAACACAATTTTTTAAAAGCTCTTTCAGACCTGATAAAGACACAGGGAAGGGCAAACAGCCTCAGGCTTGGCCTTGGGCTGGTGTTTCAATGCCCTTATGAGGGGCTGCTGGAGTGAGAAAACAATCAGTGAACAATCAGAAACTTAGAGGAAAAGCCCAGAATTTCAACACTCTGCTTCCATGGGGAGATGTAGATCACACAGAGGTAGTGCCAGTGGAAACACCAGTGCTCTCTGGGGTGAACTGGCTGTGCTGGAGACTCAGGGGATCTTCCCAGGCAAGGTCTGTGCTCTGTGGTTCCAAAAATTCCCTCCCCATCGCTGCCTGCCTGGGTACTACAGGAGGATTTCCCTGGGGACAGAAAGCAGGATGAAAGCAGAGCCTTTGGATCAGGGTCACTGGTGCTCACAACACCCAGAGTCGATGTTCTGTCTTTGAATTTAATCAGCCTGGTGTTGCTTTAGTTTCAATAAATTTAATTAAACCTCAGCTAAATTAGTCAAACCCAAGCAAGCCCCGTGGCAGCTTGAAACAGGACTGTGGGGAGATGACTCTGCCCAAGCAGCTGGAATTGCAGATGTTTGGGACCATTCAGAGTTCACATTAATACATTTACACCTGCAGAGGTGGCTCTGGGAGCTGGCTAATGAACTCAGCTGAAGGAAACAAACATGCCAAATTGGGCATCATGAGAAGGCAACAGCAGCTCCTGAGAGAAACCCCCCCTGGATGGGCAGGACAACCACAGGACGGTCCCCAGGGGCAGGCAGGAGATGTTCCTCACCAAAGAGAAGCTCTCCAGTTCCCATCCTCGCTCTAAACTAATCAGCCTGGACACATCACACTCCCCTGGTAGCTACAAGTGGCTCTGATTTCCCACATCCCACTGCCCTCGTGCTTCCTCCAGGCTCCTGGGGGATGAAGTTACTCAGCTCAGAGCTGTGCCAGCCCCAAAAAGTCCCTCTGTGTTTCTTTCAAGCCACTGCCAAGCCCTCCCGTCCAAGACAACACCAGGAGCCCTCCAAAGAGGGTGATCTTAGCTCAAAAGCTGATCCTTATCTCCAGGATATCCGGGAACAGTCAGGCAAGGAACCAGTTTGGATTTCCTCCAGGCGAGAGTGCCGGGGATGCCCGGGAATGAAAGAGGTGAATCCCAAGGCAGTCCTGGAAATATTGCCTTTCATTCCTGAAATGCCAGGGATTGCAGGAGCCCAGCCCAGCCCCACTGCAGGCTGGGGAGGAGATGTGTGCCGACAGGAGGGACCTGTTCAGGTGAAATACCCCTGAGTTTACATCAGTTTTACACTCTGCAAACAACCCCAGGTGGCTGGACACGTCCCTGGGCAGGGCACTGTGCCACAGGAAGGAAACCCCCAGCGCTCCTTGCCAATCGTTCTGGCAAAGTGTCTCCCTGAATGACCTCTGGGGAGCTCAGCCCTCAGATCCCGGATTTATTTATAATATCAATTAAATAGGAGATAGCACAAAGGAAAGAACCTCAGCTACCTAAGCCTGTGGGAGCAAATGCTGGATGATTCAAACTTCCATATCATCATTAGCAATGGAATTTCTCTAGCCCTCACAGTCCTAGCATCAACTTTATCTTCCCAGAGAGACACCTCTCCCAAACCCACCTCTAAAATTCCTTTATTTAAAAAAAAAAAAAAATCCATTATTTGCTCAGCTGTCCAGTTCCCTGACAGGAGAAAACTCTTGCTGCTTAAACAATCACAACAATGTAGTTTGCAGTCTGTTTCAAGCAGTAAAAAAATGCAACAGGAAGCCAGAATTTGGGCTGCAAAGTCCAGCCTGTGGACACAGAACACCTGAAACGCTGACTCAGGGGAGACTCACGCTGAGAAAATCTGCTTCACACCTTGTTTTCACTCAAGCTGAGGAAGCCAGGCACTTAAAAGCGAGAGGATCAGCACCCACAGTTGTTTTTGTGGGTGAGAAGGGAAAACAAGAGCAGTGAAACGATCTGGGCAGTGGCTTTAGGAGCTTTGTGAACGGTCCCACGTCCACTCCTGGCTCGGCACAGAGCAGGAAACCACCGTGCAGGCTCCTCCTGAGCCTGGCTGGGTTTCCTGCCATCACTTCAGTCAGCCCCGTGGAGTGAGAGGGTGGGGGGATGCTCCACGGGAAGACAGCTCTGCCCGTTGCCCCAGCCTGGGTGGAGAAGTGGAGACAGCTCTGCAGAAACCCCTCCAGAAGCAAAGGCAAAGTGCTCAAGGGTTGGGTATGGAAGCAGAGCTTCAGCCCTGAAGAGCTTCGCTGCACAGCACCAGAGGAAGCCCGTGAGGAGCCTGCAGGGCCGACTCTGTCCTCATCCAGCAGGTGGGTTTGTGGCAGCTGGGCTGGTTTAACTTTGGGTTGTCACTCACTGAGCTGGTCTGGCCCCACTGCCCAGCTTTGGGAGAAATGCACTCCTTCAAAACAGGGGTGAAATGGGACCAAATCGGAGCTTTCCCCTGTCACTGGTGGGATTCTGCCCTCACTGCCTGCCAGAACCACCCCTGGCAGATGGGCAAAAGCACTCAAGTCGGGCTTAATTTTCATTCTGGGATTAACAATTCGCTTGCAAAGCTGTCTCGGTCTCGGCCAGCCTGGTCCCTGTGTGAGGAAGTGCTTCTGCTCCCTAAATAAATGACTGAATCCACACAAAAAGCTGCGCTGAAGCAGTTCCCTGAGCTAATATTTGTGAAGAGCTCCCAATCCACAGGAGCTGCACTGCAGGAATCCACACGTCCTACAGAAGGAAACAAGTGTTTCCCTCTCTGACAGGGCAGGTAGAGCTTGTGCAGCTCCAGATCATCCCATGTTGTTGAAAGGAGACTGGTGTGCAACCCAGAAAGATTTCCTTGGTGTTATTCTGGATGGAAAAGTGCATTTCAAGGAAAGGAATCCACATATTTCCCTCCATCCACCCCGTTCTGCAGCTTGGGCATAGCAAAGTGTGAGCTGCCAGGCGCAACTCTTTGGATTTCCTTCAGGAGAAAATTGGAAGATGCCTTTCTCTATATTCCAGAGAGACAGAGCACTCAGCAAGTGGAAACAAGGAGAGAGGCGTTATTAAGTTTTAGAGATTTCTCAGGATGGGCTTTTTAATTTGCACCCCGGTCCGTGGTGCCACCTGGGCCAGCCCAGGAGGAGCAGCAGTGGCTGACAGGGGTCTTTCTGCAGCACAAAAACCAACTGGACACCCGAAAAGGTCACTGCCAGATCTGGCTGCAAATGACTAGAGTCAGCAGGAGTCCAAAGGAGCGTCCCAGCTGCCATTTCACTCGGGCCATCTCCCTCCCCAAAACCAAACCTTCCTTCCCGGCTATTTGCCACGCAGGGCACGGCCACTTGGACTGAGAGGTCCCTGAGCCAAGTGAGCAGTGGGTGCATCGTGTAGTGGGAAGGATATTTCTCCAACTGAGAGGGTTTCCTGGCTCTGACGTAGCTGGCAGGGTTATTTCTCAACCTGTGTCAGCTTTCATGTCAGGCCACAGCCACATGCTCGCTCCGTGAGGGCTCAGCCTTGCCTTGCCCATGCCACAGTGGGTATTTATAGCTGGCATTTACACATCTGCCTCTCCCCCAGTCCTTCCCAGCTCCAGGGTGTCCCTGCACCCTCCACCAGGGTTGTAGCTGAAGGATGAGGAGACCTGGGGGTGGGGGGAATCCATGATTTCCCACCTAAATCAGCCTTACATCTCTATTTGCTGTGGCTAAAGGTCGACAGGGTGATGGGAAATGCTGAAGAGGTACAAAGCTCTGAGCACTTTGCATGTTTACCTGAGCAATGGAATCATCTCGGGTTTGCAGAGCGAGCCCGGAAATTGCTCAATTACAACATTTCTGTTGCTTTCTCCTTCCAGTCAGGCTAAAAATAAAGTAAAATCTTGTGCCAGGCTCGTTTCTGCTCCAACCACACTGGTCTGAGCAGAGTTAAATGGGGGTGAGGATGGGCCCTGACCATGTTGTTTGTCAGCAGAGCAACTTCCAGTCACAGCCAGAACAGGGAAATGGAAACCAGTGATGAGCCAGCCAGCCCAGCACTGCTCCCCTGTGTCCACAAAACACAGCTCACATCCCCAAAACCCACCTCACCTCCTCCTGCTCAGCACCAACACCAAGGTGTCAGCAAGGCAGCTTTTCTCTGTGTGTTGGAGGCAACTGAGGCCAGACCCAGCTCAACCCCACTCCTCTGAGCTCTCAGCTTTGTGTTTGGGCAGGGGCTGGGTGGAGGTCTGAAGCTCCTACAGCCTTGCTCTTCATTGCCTTCCACAAAATTGGCATCTAATTCTGGTTTTGCTGGCTTGGAGACGACGCACTTCTCCTGGGAGCCCCACGCAGTGTGGGGAGGAAACTCTTGTTTCACCGAGGGTGAGAGGCAGCATTGACCAACCTGATGAACAAGCTGCCTGCGCTTCTACCCCAAAAAGGGGTTATAACTGCAGGTGTGACAGAGCTGGTGCTATTCATGATATTCCTGATCATTCTGAGTCAGGATTTATGAACATGGGATATCAGCCAAGAAACCAGGCTTCTGGCTGGACACTTTTTTCCCCCCAGGTGTTTCTTCATTCCAACACAAGGAGTTTCCCCCACAGTGGTATTTTTTGCACCTGATTATCCATCCTTCAGCTGAGCTCAGGGGAAGGGGCAGAGCCCTCAGCATATTTTGCTGCAGCAGATCCCCCAGACAAGGATAGGAAGGAGACCTTCAGCTCTGTTAGCCCTGACCTCTGCTGGGAACAACAGAGCAGCACACAGGGCAGGGCTGGCTGGCCCTCACAGCAGCTTGGGGACATTGGAGAAACCACAGAAGGACCTGAAGTGCCTCCTAGGAGAGTGTTTGTTGTTGATCTGAGAGTTGGCTGCGTCACTGATGTGAGGGGAGACGGGAACAGGGCCCAGCTCGGGGGTTTATAAACCAGTGAGTCAAAGCATCTTTGGGGAACTGTTTGGGTATGGCCACGAGCCAGGGTATGGTTCTTCCTTTGGAGCATCCTGTGAGCTTCCTACCTCCCCCCACCCTCCAAGGACATACCTGTACATCTAAGGGATGCCAGAGGGCTACACCCAAACACAGAACCCCCCATAGGTACTTCAAAACAGACCTTTTGGCATCCTCCTGCTCTCGCCACATGCAGTAGGAAACACTCCCATGGAGAAGCCTCATTCCAGCACTGTTTGACCTCCACAGCCACTGCCACACTCACAGAAACGTCTCTGAGCACTGCAAAGGGAGAAGAAACCCCCGTGGCAGCTCTCCAGCCTGATTTGAACCCAATCCTCTCCACCTCCTGCCAGCTGAGGGAGGGGTTCTGCCAGGTGGAGAGGGTTGGGCTCTCCCTTTCCCAGCTGATCCACGGATCTGCCCAGGGCTGGCTCAGTTACCGATGGGCCTGGCTGTGCCCCCAGAGATTGTGTGCTGAGCCGAGGACAAATGTTTAATGTGGTCTGGTCCAGCAGAACAAATCAGCTGCTGACAGTTCCTAACGCAGTGGAACCTGTTGCTGTAAACCTCAAATAACTGCAAACCAAATCTTACCTGCCCTGGGGCAGGCACCTGCCTTCTTTCTGCCTTTAAAACAAAGGTGAAAACACCAACACTCCAGTATTGGAGCTCAGAGTGTCAGCCAGGAGGTTTCATGGTTTGTCTGGCCCCAAAGCCAAGCTCAGAAAGAAGAGTAGTCCCACCAAACCCTGGTGTCTGTTTTGGGTGTGGGCTTCCTGCTGTAAGTTTAGACCGAACAAGAGGCTTGTACCTAAGCAGGGTTGGATTTTCACCCGCTAATGAGCGTTTCACAGAGAGGTTATTGCTCTGCACTGTGTGACGGGAGCAAGAACTGAGTCAATTTAGTGACAAGCAAATTCCTTACCTTAAATGTGAACAAGTGTCTGTCTCCCTGGGTTTGTTGTCGCCACGCCTGGAAGGAGACAAAGCTCAGCTCCCACTGCAGAGATTTCATGAGAATTGATAATTTTAAACCCTTGTGATGTCTAGCAACAGTAATTACATTTCACGCCTCGGATGGATAAAATAGATTCTCCAATATTTTATGGTGTCTGTGACAGGGAGAATATGGAGCTGTGGATTCCCCTGGGACAGGATGTGCAGGTAAAGAAAATAGTGGATAAGGTCAGGATGACATGCAGATCCTGAAGTCTCTCCAACTTTTGCTCAGTTCTGAGCCAGGAAGTTTAAAAACATATATATATATATAATCAAGGACATTTAATTTATGCATCCAAACCAACACTGTCAGGACCTTGGGAGAGTTTCTACCCCTTGATTCCCCTTACTCAGTTACCACAAATGACTTCAGCAGCCACCTGTTCAATCATTTCAGAAAATGAATGGAAACATTAAGCAAGAAAAATAAAAAAAAAAAAATCCTGCCCCATCTTTCCATTCAGTCAGATATAAACATGTTTTTTTGGCTGGGGAAAAGCAAAGAACGACAACTTCAACCGTCACTCGTAGCTTTGTGGTCCCGGTGAAAGTCCCCTGGTCCTTCTTCGGCTCTCTCGGTTCCAAGTTTGCAGAGAACAAGTTCACAGAGAGCAGGGCACGAAGCTTAACCAGGAAATAAAACATGGGGTGGAAGGGAAACTCAACGAGCAAGGCATGGCTGTTGTTCTGAGGCTGGGACAACTTGCCAGCACACCGAGCCCTTTGTGACCTTCACCACAACCACGCGAGGAAGGGCTTTTCACACCCCGAATCCTGAAATGACTGACTTGCTTACTCAGGCAGCATCCTCTGGGCCAGTTACTCACCCTGTCACCCCTTCTGGTTTCTTTGCTTCTTTGTTCTCTCTGCACCGAGGCGCTGGAGGCACCTCTGGGTCAGGCCCTGCTGTGTCTTCATCACCATCATGCTGCTCCTGCACAAAGGGCTCATCAGTCACCTGGGGACAGAGGGGGTAAAGCCCAAGACTGGGGTTTGGGTTTAAAAAAGAAAAAACACCAAAAGGTCAGCGTGTGTATCCTGGTCTGGGGGATTTTTGTAAAGGTGCTTTGTTTTCCTGGCAAAAAAACCTTTTCTGTTCTTTCCCCCAAAAAAATATCAGAGAAATACCCACAGGCCTTGCAATAATTGCTGATAAATTCACCTCTTCTGCTCCTCTGTGGAGGGTGAGTCTCCCTGGCATGGAACAGGAAGGCTGTGGGGGGATGGAGATTGGGGTCGAAGAGCAGAAATGAGCCTTTTACCAGACATCCCACCCAGCCCATCCTTGGCATTGACCCCAAGACCACTCCATGGATCTCACCTGGGACCCACCAGGACACTATGGATCCCCTGAGCATGAAGTGAGCTCCCAGCTGTTGGGCACACCTGGGGCTTGACCAGCAGGCCCCTTTGTTCCAGGAAGGTGAGCAATGGTTTCCAACCAATGAACCTGAACGGCTTCATTAAAGGTTCTTTAAGAATCTTGTCTTATTCCTTCACAACCACCAGGCCTGAACTTCTCTTTGGGTTCTTCTTTTCCCTCCTGTCACTGCCCTGCCTGCCTGACCGTCCTGCTGGAAGGGTTTCAAAGAAGCTGAAAACCATTTTGGAAGGTGTGTCCAAACAGTTGTGTCCCCACAGGTGATTCACGGTAACCTCTTGGCAATGTTATACACAAATGTTATACACAAAGCCATAATCAATTCATGCTGCACTCCAGCCAGCTCTGCATCCCACAATTTCCATCTCACTCCAGTTTTAAAGGAATTGTCTGAGTTCAGCACTGAGTCCAGCAGAGACATCCTGTCCCCCAAAGCAGCATCTCTCGGGGATCACATCCCCTGAAGAGCTCCGCAGACCCCTCTCCACCTCTCCTCTCTCCTGCCTACACAGGGGAGCCTGGAGGAGGCTCCTGCCCCACACCTGGGGGCAAATACCTATTTCTCAATTTGTATTTCAGCTCCATCTCTAGTCCAAGTCATCCCCATCTGGTACAAATATCAGTCACATCCCATCAGCTCTCACCAAGCAGATCAAACCTCCTTGAACCTTGACCTTCCTCAACAGTGTCCTGCAGCCCGAGGAAGGACCTGCACCAACTCTGCCCCCTCAAACCCCTTCAGCAGCCACAGAAACCTTGTTCTCCCTTCCCCCTTTCACACAGAGTAAGAGAGTTCTGCAGGCAGAAAGGACTGAGCAGGATCATCTTGTCAGTTCAGCTCGTCACCCACAAGATTTTCCCTCATTTTGCCGAGCTTTGGAACCACCCCAAGGGCGCTGATAGATCTTTTTGTTTGGCTGGGAGTGCTGGCTCAGGTTCCCTAATCACCCACCTGCTCTGACACGAGCCAGAGGTGCCTGAATGTTTGCACATGAGGCACCTGAAAGGTTGATACCCAACAATTACGTAAATCACACCTGTGGGCTTTGGTACCTGCCAGTGGCAACTCTATTGCTCAGCAGACAAGTGATGCTAATCCTGTTCCTAAAGAACTCTCCTGTTAGCACAATTAGCTATAGGTGTGAATGTGACTCCTCTAACATGCTGATGTGCAAGACTGTTCATCCAGTATGAACTTGGATAGAGCTCTTAACCCTGATTTTAACTCTCAGCTGGTATAAATATGGGATAATTCCATGATGACCCCCACACAACAATTTTTGTTCTTCCATTTGCCTTTATTGTTCTGCATCTGTTGTAAGTTTTGAGAAACCTCCTGTCTGCCCTTCCTTTTTGGGCTTCTCTCCATTCCCAAATACTTCCAGATTATTTGGGAACCACTTTAACTCCCAGAAACTTGTTGGTGCCTGGGTTTTAAGACCACAAACAAGTGGTGTAAAATACTCTTCACTGTTGGCCAGGCCTGAGCTCCTGCTTTCATCACCCATGAGCACAAACCACATCTCTCTCATGGTCCCTGCACTTTGCCCTCAGCTGAGCAGGAGATGACCTGTTTTTCCCACTTTGGTGATTCACATGTGATGAGTCCTCTCGGGGCAGGGACCTCTCCTTGCTGGCAGGGCACTGGGGACTCATCCGTCTTCTCTAAACCTCAAAGAAAAATGCAGAGAGATGATCTACAAGGGCCTGGAGTGACAGGACAAAGGGGAATGGCTTCACACAGAGAGGGCAGGGTTAGATGGGATATTGGGAAGAATTCTTCCCTGGGAGGGTGGGCAGGCCCTGGCACAGGTTGCCCAGAGAAGCTGTGGCTGCCCCATCCCTGGAAG
>JAWMRA010000497.1:0-10372 GCA_035584735.1 Pseudotriccus pelzelni | reverse complement strand
TGACCACCTCTGATCAACTCATTAACCACCCGTAATCAACTCACTGACCACCCCTGACCAACTCACTGACCACCCCAATCAACTCATTAACCACCCCAATCAACTCACTGACCACCCGTAATCAACTCACTGACCACCCCAATCAACTCATTAACCACCAGTAATCAACTCACTGACCACCCCTGACCAACTCACTGACCACCCCGATCAACTCACTGACCACCCCAATCACATTAACCACCACTAATCAACTCACTGACCACCCCGATCAACTCACTGACCACACCTGATCAACTCACTGACCACTAATTAACTCATTAACCACCCCAATCACCGCATTAACCACCACTAATCAACTCACTGACCACCCCAATCACATTAACCACCACTAATCAACTCACTGACCACCCCAATCACATTAACCACCACTAATCAACTCACTGACCACCCCGACCAACTCACTGACCACTAATCAACTAATTAACCACCCCAATCATTAACCACCCCAATCAACTCAGTGACCATCCCTGACCAACTCACTGACCACCCCATATCAATGAACTGTCCAATCACATCAACTAACCACCTGTAATCAACTCATTAACCACCCGTATCAAACTAACCACCCATAATCACCTCATTAACTACCATTAATCACCTAACCATCCATAATCATCTAACTACCCGTAATTACCTCCCTAACCACCCATAATCAAATAACCACCCATAATCACCTAACCAACCACCCATAATCAACTAACCACCCACTAATCACCGCATTGACCACCCATTAATCACCTAACTAACCACCTATTAATCACAGTTTTTTAGGGGTTAATCAACCCATTATTCACCTTATTAATCACTCATAATCACCTAATGAACCACCCATTAATCACCTTACTGTTTTAATTAACCACCCATTAATCACCTAGGCATTGTCAAGGAGTAATTAACCACCCACTAATTACCTTGGCTTTGTTAAGGGCTAATTAACCACCTACTAATTATCCTGTCATGGTTAAGGGCTAATTAACCACCTACTAATTATCCTGTCATGGTTAAGGGCTAATTAACCACCCACTAATTATCCAGGCATTGTTTAGGGCTAATTAACCACCAGAGTCCTGAACCCATCTGGCCCCTCCCACATCCTGCTGGCTCCTCCCACAAACCCTCCTGGCCCCTCCCACAAATCCAAACTGGCCTCTCCCACACCCTCCTGGCCCCTCCCACAAACCATCCTGGCTCCTCCCACATCCTCCTGGCCCCTCCCACATCCTCCTGGCTCCTCCCACAAACCCATCTGGCCCCAAACCCCAAGTGGAACCCCTCGAGCTCCTAAAACCCCAAACTGGAGCCCCTGCAGGTCCTAAAACCCCAAACTGGAGCCCCTGCAGGTCCCAAAGCCCAAACTGGAGCCCCTGCAGGTCCCAAAGCCCAAACTGGAGCCCCTGCAGTTCCCAAAGCCCAAACTGGAGCCCCTGCAGGTCCCAAAGCCCAGCCTGAGGCCTGGCCCCGGGGCTTACCGGGGGGTTTCCTCTTCTTGCGCAGGCAGGAGGTGACGTAGCGCTCCAGCTCGCGCAGCGTCGACGGCTTCAGCGTCTCGAAGTCGATCTCGATCTCGTCGGGGTTGGAGTTCTTGAGCGACGGCTCCCGCGACTGGATGATGTGCACGACGCGGCCCAGCTTCTCCCCAGGGAGCTTGTTGATGTCCAGGCTCAGCTGCCGCTTCTCCTCGTACGACATGGGCTTGCACTTCTCCTCCTCCTCCGACTCGTAGGCGGGCGCGGCCTTGCTGGGCTTGGCGGCCACCGGCTCCTTCTTGCTGCTGGGAACAGCGGAGTGGGGTTAGACCCGGCCTGAGCGGGGTTAGACCCGGCCTGAGCGGGGTTAGACCCAGCCTGAGTGGGGTTAGACCCGGCCTGAGCGGGGTTAGACCCGGCCTGAGCAGAGTTAGAGGTCAGAGCCCGGCCTGAGTGCGGTTAGACCCGGCCTGAGCGGGGTTAGACCCGGCCTGAGTGGGGTCAGAGCCCAGCTTGAGCAGGGTTAGACCCGGCCTGAGTGGGGTTAGACCCGGCCTGAGTGGGGTCAGACCCTGGTCTGAGCGGGGTTAGACCCGGCCTGAGAGGGGTTAGAGGTCAGAGACCGGCCTGAGCAGGGTTAGACCTGACCTGAGCAGAGTTAGAGGTCAGAGACAGCCTGAGCAGGGTCAGAGCCCAGCCTGAGCAGGGTTAGAGGTCAGAACCCGGCCTGAGTGGGGTTAGACCTGGCCTGAGCAGGGCTAGACCCGGCCTGAGCGGGGTTAGAGGTCAGAGCCCGGCCTGAGTGGGGTTAGAGCCCGGCCTGAGCGGGGTTAGAGCCCGGCCTGAACCCCCCACTGAAGCACTGAGGGCCCAGGGGGGTTAGTTTGGGTCCTGAGAACCAGGGATTTGGGTGTTTGACGTGTCGGCTTGAGGCACCAAAACTGAGCTCAACTCGCTACTGGACACCCAACATGGAGCTCAACCTGCTCCTGGACACCAAAGGCTGAGCTCAGCCTGCTCTTAACTGAGCTCAAGCTGATCCTGGGCACCCAACATTGAGCTCAAGTTGCCCCTGGGCACCCAAAGCCGAGCTCAAGCTGCCCCTGGGCACCCAAAGGCGAGCTCAAGCTGCCCCTGGGCACCCAAAGGCGAGCTCAAGCTGCCCCTGGGCACCCAAAGCCGAGCTCAAGCTGCCCCTGGGCACCCAAAGCCGAGCTCAAGCTGCCCCTGGGCACCCAAAGCTGAGCTCAAGCTGCTCAGCCAGGTGTCCCCAGCAGCCCCAGAGAAGGACCACCCCCAAAATCCGATGTGACCTCCCGGCCGGGGGTTCCTCGTTAAGGCTCCTGTGATTAACAAAGTCAGTGAGGGGAGGGGCAATCCCGAACTCCCGAGGATTCCGGGCTCACCTGGAGGCACTGCTGTTGCTGTTGCTCTTCTTGGCCTTCTTGGGCTGCGGCTCCTTGGCTTTGCTCTTCTTGGCCTCTTCCAGCTCCTCCTTCTTTTTGTGCTTCTCCTTCTTCTTCTCCTTCTTGTCCTTCTCCTTTTTCTTTGGTTTGTTCTGCTGGGGCTGGGACAGGGCCGCGAGCTGCTCGTGCACGGCCTTGAGCTGCCGGAGGGGCAAGGGAGGAATCACGGAATGCTGAGCTTGGAAAAGTCCTCCCAGAGCCCCCTCCGAGTGACCCGTCACCGGGCGCCACGGCCGGTCCTTCCTCGCGCTCCTCCGGGGGTGGGGACGCCACCACCTTCCCTGGGCAGCCCCTTCCCTGCCTGACTACCTTTTCCAGGGAGAAATTCCTCCTCAGGTCCAGCCTGAGCCTCCCCTGGCACAGCTGGAGGACGTTTCCCTGGTCCCGTCCCGTGGGAGCAGAGCCCGACTCCCCACCCGGCTCCACCTCTTCCTCCTGGGAATTGGGAGCCAGCAGGTCCCCCCTGAGCCTCCTTTTCTCCAGGCTGAGCCTCCCCAGGGATTCTCCAGACCCTTTCCCAGCCCCATTCCCTGCCCTGCTCACACTCCAGCCCCTCAACGCCTGCCTTGGCCTGAGGGGCCCAGAACCACTCACGGGCCCTGAGGGCAACACAAACACACCACCCTTTGGCCCAGCTCCTCCTCCTCCTCCTCCTCCTCCTCCTTCTCCTTCTCCTCCTCCTCCTCCTCCTCCTCCTCTATGGTCAGCGATTTCCCTCTACAGCCCATTGCCTTCTCCTTACTGCATTAATTAATAAGATAACCCACTTAATTAAGTGATCTGTGGGTAATAAACTCCTCGACTGCAGCAAGAGGAAGGAGACCTGCTCAGGGTTGTCTCTCCCAGCCCAGGCCACGAGTGGGAAGGTCCTGGGAGCAAGGCCAGGGGCTGCCGGGTAAATCCCGACCCAGGGGGGTCCTGATTCCCCTCAGGAATCCTGGAATCACTCAGCTTGGAAGAGACCTCCCAGGTCATCCAGTCCCACCACCGTCAGCGAGTCCTCGGGGTTGGGAGAGACCTCCGAGACCATCAAGGCCAGGAGCTCCATCACCACCCCAAATCCCACCTCCAGAGGACACCACCCAAATTCCTGCCCTTGGGAACGTCCCGTGTCCTCACAGGACAGGAAAGCACCGACTGCTCCGTGCCCTGACAGCCGACCACTCTGGTGGGGTGTCACCACCCCATAACTGCTGAGCCCACGGCCTCGGGATGAGCCCCCCAAAGCCCCTGGGGAGGGAGGACCGTGCGGTCACCGCCCCACAACCACCGAGCCATGGCCTCAGGCAGGGATCCCAAAGCCCCTGGGGAGGGAGGACCCTGCGGTCGCTGCCCCACAACTGCCGAGCCACGGCCTTGGGATGAGCCCCCAAAAGCCCCTGGGGAGGGAGGACCCTGAGGTCACCGCCCCACAACTGCCGAGCCACGGCCTTGGGATGAGACCCCAAAGCCCCCTGAGGGATGGTGGTCCCTGTGGAAACGACCCCACAACTGACGAGCCACAGTCTCAGGCTGAGACCCCCCAGGCCACCAAAGCCCCCAGGGAAGGGAGGATCCTGCAAACACTACCCCATAACTGCTGAGCCCACGGCCTCAGGCCGAGCCCCCCAAAGCCCCCCGAGGGAGGGAGGGAGGACCCCGCGGGCGCGGTACCTGCTCCTGCAGCTCGGCCAAGCGCTGCGCCCGCTCCTCCTCGGAGTCGTCGGAGGAGCTGTCGCTGTCGGAGGAGCTGTCGCTGCTGCTGTCGCTGGACGAGGGAGGGGCCACCTTGGTGGGGGGAGGGACCACCACGGGCGAGGAGGCGGGAGCCACGGGCTCCTCGGGCTCGTCCGGCATCTTGGCGAAGCGCATCTCGAACACGTCCTGCGGGCACAGCGCGGCGCTGACCCCGGGGCAGGGGGGCATCTGCCCGGGGGGGATCTACACACATCCCAGAGGATCCCGGGAGGGAATTCTGAGCGGCTCCAGGACGGTTTGGGGACAGGGAGAAGTTCCAGGCAGGAAGGACAAGACTCAGAAGCCGCGTTGCTGCAGGGTCTGGGGACCTTCCGCCTCCCCCGGGGTCACCTCCGGTTGGACTCGGGGACCTCGGGGGGCTCTTCCGGCCTTAAAGACTCCGGGAAAACTCCCCGGTGGGTTCAGAGCGGAGAGCTCAGGGTGGGAATCGCAGCTGCGGCCCCTCCTCCCCTTCCAACCCACTGGGGTTTTCCCAACCCACACCCCGTGACAACCACCTCGACTGATCCCAAGCCCCCTTCCCAACATCCTCCAGAGCGAGGGATGCCACACCACTGTAATTCCATTATCCTCCTGATGGGAAAGTCCTTCTTTCTCCTAAAGCCTGACAGGAAAGTCCCTTTTCCTCTAAATCCCAGCCCTGGCAGACGAGGTGGGACAACCTGGGTGTGTCTCCAGCCGGGTCATGTCACTGGCCCAGTTGTCTCTTGGTGCCTCTTGGCTCCATTTGAAGGGTTTTGGCTCCATCTGAAGGGGTTTGACTCTACTTGAAGGGTTTTGGCTCCATCTGAAGGGGTTTGACTCTACTTGAAGGGTTATGACTCCACTTAACGGGTTTTGACTCCATGTGAAGGCTTTTGATCCTATTTGAAGGGTTTTGATTTTATTTGAGGGGCTTTGGCTCCACCTGAAGGGTTTTCATTTTATTTGAGGGGTTTTAACTCCATCTGAAGGGTTTTGATTTTATTTGAGGGGTTCTGGCTCCACCCCAAGGGTTCTGAGCGTGCACCTGATGATCCCAGAGGTCCTTTCCAACCCATGTGATTCCATGATCCGAGTTTCCCGGACAAGCACCTCTTGTACCCAAACCGAGATCTTCCCCCAGGGCTCCCCTGGTGAAGGTCGAAGCCCTCGCTGACAAAACCCCGGATTTTGCACCTCCCGCAGTGCCCCAAGAGCTGAAAAGGGGCTGATTCGCCCGCTCTGAGGCGGTTCAGGAGTCAGGACCTTCTTTCCAAGGTCCTGGGATCCTTCTGGAGCCTTTTGGAGCTCCCAGGGGCGACTCAACCAACCCAACCCAACGGAGGAGTCCCGGCTGTCGCGTCCCCCTCGCCGGCACCGAGCGGGAACAAAAGGCCGGGAATTCCTCCCCCTTCCCAAAGCTTCAACCTGCAATTCCCAGGGATTTCCTGCTGCTTCCCAAGCCCTGGGCAGGCGGAATGAGCAGAACCCGCCGGGCACAAGCCGGGGGTCGATCCCCCAAAACCCAACGGGGACGAGAACGATGACGTCGGTTCCCCCAGCTCATCCCAAACCCTCGGGCAGATCCAACGCTCCGGGGTATCCAACACAGCAGCTGAGCCCGACACTCTCCCTGCTGGCAGCTCCCAGCTCCTCCAGCTCTTCCAGGGGATTTAAGGACCTCACCGTGGGTTGTTTTCCCGCCTTCCTTACGCACCCCGGGTGTTCCTCGCCCTCCTCCCGCCTCTATCCCGGGATTTCCTCCATCACCGACGGCTTTTCCGGGCGCTCTGGGGGTTGTTTTGCTGCTGGCAGGAACGTTCTGGGGCTGCATCCACGGGCTGGGGCTCAGATTCCGGGGGAAGGAGGAGAACACGCGTGAGGAGGAGGAGACGTTTCCGAGCTCCCCCGCGGGACGACGGAGGCTCACGCGGATTCACCCCGGAATCGCTGCACTTGCTCAGCGTTTATCGCCCTAATTCCCGTTTTCCACGACCCAGGAAGTCTGGTCCCCGGTTATCAGCGGATGGCAAAGCTGCTCCGATGTAGAAACTCAACTTTTTGATTCTTCTGGGGCAGAAATTCAACTTTCCGGGTCGTTTTTACCCCAATTTACTCTCCCATAGATTCGGAAGCGCCTGGAACGGCCTCGATGTCTGAAGGGCCCCAGGAAGGGAGGGGAGAGAAAAATCCACCGAGCAATTAATGAGCTAATTGATTTTTAATCAAGGGTTCTTAACATCACCAGAACCACAACCATGAACTTCTCCCACGAGCTGGAATTCCCCCTGAAAAGCCAAAAAACTCCTTTTCTGACGGTGCAGCGGGACCAGACGAGCAGGAACAGGAGTTATTCCAGAGCTTTCCCAACGGGGGATGACACACCCGGCACGACCGGGGCCGACCCGGTGGCGTTTGCGACACCCGAGTCCAAACTGGAGCCCTCTCGTTCCCAAACCTCTGCAGAGCTGCCCAAAAAACCTCCTCTTCTTGGAGATGTTCCTGCTGAAATCAGATTCCCAGGCCTCCCAAAAAAAAGCCACCAAGGAGGTTTCAGCCCCCCCGGATGTCGAGGTCGGATCCAGACGCTGCCTCGGTGTCGTCCGTGGGGCTGCCCTGAGGTTTCAATCCCGTTTTCTGGGGCTGTGACACTCAAACCCCACCTTTTCTGTCACCCTGATGCCAGAACTGCCCTTCCCGAGTGGCTGAGTTTTCCAGGAATGTGATCCCAAGCCTCGAATCCCGATTCCACGCGGCCCTTGCTCCGGTGCCACCTGCAGATGCCGCTCGTCAGGATTTTTCAAATCAAACAAGGTGGGAGAGAAGGAAAACGAGGGGTTTCCGTGAAAACACTCAGGCTGTGACAGGAAAACCCGGGATTTCAGCCGGGAAGTCGCCTCCTCCTTCTGCTGGGAGTTGGAAAACGCTCTGGGACGTCCCTCCAAGAGGCTGCGACGTCCTGCGTCGGACCCAGACGAGCTGGGAAGAGCCCGAGGGTGAAAAACGAGTTTTCCAGGCCCATTTATCACAAAATCACAGCTGGAGCCCCTTCCCGAGCTGGCACTTCCCTGGATTCAGGGCAGGAGCCGGGTCAGGCCGAGGTTTTCAGGCCACGTTTCCGGGTGGAAAAGCACAACCCATTCCTGGGTGGGTTTTTTCGGGGCTGTTTCTTGAGTCAAAGTTCCATCAGCCTTGGAGTCCTTCCCTTGCTTTCACATTTTCCTCCTAATTTCAGTTTTTCCCCCAATTCACAGGGGTTTTCTTCTCCTTTCATGCCCGTTTCCTCCTCCTTCCATGCCGCTGGAATTCCCAAGGAAAGAAGGAATCCCGGTGGTTTTCCGGAGTGCCGGAGCTCGTGTGTGAAGCCAAACCCCTGGCTGGAGCCGTGGGGATCCATCAGGACCCTTCAGGAAGGAGCAGAGGGCGGAAAACTCGCCCGGGAGAGCGACGGGAGAGGGACCCAAAGCAGCAGGAGCCGTCGCTCTGTTTGCCCTCCACGCCTTTTGGGGTAAAAAAGGGACGTTTTGGAGCCGCCCTTCGCCCTCCTGCTCCTCCACCAACAACCGAGGGGCAGGAAGAAGGCAACGTGGAACCAAACTGAGCGGGAAGGAGGGAACTGGGCGGATCCAGCTCGTCTCCTGCAGCACTTCCACGGCCAAGAGCGTCCTCTGGGGTGGGTCTGGGGGCCGGTTCCAGCCTCAGGCGGCCCTGACAGCGGGTGAAGGACCGAAGGGACGTCGTGTGAACTCACCTGCAGCTTCCTGGCCATGGCCACGACCTCGTGGTCGGCGGGGTTGTACTTGTAGCAGTTGGAGAACATCAACCGCACGTCGGCCGCGAATTCCTGAGCGTCCCGGTACTCCCGGTTCTCCAGCTTGGACTAGAGGGGAGAGGGGAGGAAAAGCAACACAACCCTCTGCTGCAACAGCCCAGCAGGATTGCACGGAGCCCACGGACTGCAGGGGGAAGGAGCGATTTTGGCCAAAAGGACGAATGACGGTGGTCAAAAAACCCGCAAAGTTTCATCAAATAGAACAACCGATTTTGACGGAAAAAGAAAGACTTGCTTCGGTCAAAAAGAATCTGGGTTTGGTCACAAGAACAACACGTTTTGGTCAAAAGAGAGGCCTGTTTTGGTCAAAAACGCAGATTAGTTTAGGTCAAACAGGACTGCTGATTTTGGTCAGAAGAACCACCAATTTCGGTCAAAAGAACCACCAATTTCGGTCAAAAGAACCACCAATTTTGGTCAAAAGAACTACTTGTTTTGGTCAAAAAAAAAGGCTACTTTTGGTCAAAAGCAGGACGTGTTTTGGTCAAAAGAGCAGCTGGTTTTGGTTCTTCTCCCTGAGCTCAGGAGTCGACCAACTGCTGAGGGAGACCAGCCTTTATTTTGAAAGGGATGAGAAACGAGGTTGGCTTCAGTCAAACCCCCATTCCCGGGATTTCTGCTCTGGGGTCTCTCCCGAGCTAAAAAACGGGGCGATTTACACAATAACGGGGATTTCCCACAAAAACCACTCGTCGGTGTCGCTCAGAGGGACCCTTGGAGCGCTTGTCCTTCCCAAGTACCAGGGAACCAAGAGCAGAAAGAGACACCAAACGTACCCAAACCCCGCCGGGGCCGAGCCCAGCGCCGGGGCCCGAGGCCAAACCCCCGTTTTTCCCCCTCTCCCCCCGCCGAGTGGAGCTTACTTTGATTGTGCTCAGATCCATGGGGTGCTTGATGATGTCGCAGTAGTCGTGCAGCCCCAGGGCCTCCACGTCCACGGGCTTGTAGAAGGGCCAGGCGTAGGCCGCGTGCTTCTTGGCGAACATCTCCTTGATGATGCCGCCGCAGTACTTGAGCTGCTCCGAGACCTTGCTGCTCTTCTCGGCGTGCTGCTGCTGCTGCGAGTCGGGGACGTCCTTCTTGGGCGGCTTCACGGGCCGGCTGCTCTCCCGCCGCGGGCCCAGCTTGCCCGACTTGGGCTCGGCGGGCAGCGACGACGAGTCGTGGATCGGGTCAATGGTGGTCGGGGTCGTGGTGTCTGCTTTCCTCTTCACCCCTTTCTTTGTCTGCCAACGAGGGGGAGAGGGCCCAGGGGGTCACCTCTGGAACTGTCACCCCCTTGGGTTCCCCACGGCCCCGACTCGGATCCGCCGCGGGAAGGGCGTTGGGAGCCCTTCCAAAGGCCCGGTGTGGACTGAGCTCGGGGGGAAACGGGGATTATCCCGGCTGGACCAGCAAGGGCCGAGGGCCTGAGTGACCTCAGTGAGGCGAGATCTTCTTCCCGAGTCCTAAAAACAGCTCAAGGAAGGCTCGAGGGGGACGAACCTGCGTGGAACCCCCCGGGCTGTGGAAGGTGTCCCCGCCCAGGGCAGGGGGGTGGGACTGGATGAGCTTCAAGGTCCCTCCCGACCCGAACCATTCCATGACTCCACGAACTCCTCAAGCCTGACTTTAACCAGCACCCCCCCCGAGGTGGCCGCTGGCTCCTCGTAGCCCTCAAAACGGCTGTTTTTGCACCCAAACGCGGCCGTTCGGCCTCGAACGCGCCCCCGCGACCGACCGCGGCGTCCCCGCCCCGCGGAGGGACTCACCTTGACGGGCTGTGCGGGCGTGGGGATGACGGGCGGGTGGGGCTGGATGGGCTGCGGGGCCGGGGCGGGCGGCGCGGGGGCCTGGGGGGCCGGCGGGGG
>JAWMRA010000496.1:0-10386 GCA_035584735.1 Pseudotriccus pelzelni | reverse complement strand
AGAGCTGGGAGTTTCCCGATGTCTCTAATAAATACCTTGCTGTTTAAAGGCATAAAACTCTATCTCTAAGCAGTTTCTATCAGCCTGTTTCTGGGCATCATCCAAAACACCCGTGACCCAAAACACCCGTGATCCAAAACACCCGTGATCCAAAACACCCGTGACCCAAAACACCCGCGACCCAAAACACCCGTGATCCAACAGCGCCTCTTGCTGACCACGGTTAGACTTTATATGTTACAAATATATTACGTGTGTGTGTACACTTATATATATATATATATATATATATATATGTAGCTATCTATATATACACACTGTGAATGTGTTACATCCACGCTCATAATTAGGGCTTGTACGCAATCGTATAAACGCTTGGTTTCTAACAGTAAAAGCTGCTGGTTTATACTTTTATATAGGCACTCTGTATGTGCTTATACATGTACTCAGTGTAGGCACTTATGCAAATATACACAGAATAAAAAACCCTTTGAAACCGTGCCACCCTTTCCCCTCCTTTCCGTTAACAACTGACGGTCGATAAAAACTCGTACTTGTTCATTAATTGACGTTAATAAACTTTTATTAAAATTCGGCGAGCGCCGTCTTTAAAACTGCACACAAACATGTGCAGAACTCCCTGTGGGCTTACACATAGAGATGAAAACTTTATATATACAGACATATATCTATACACATATATATATATATATATATATATATGTGTGTGGCCCTCCTCCCCCCTCCCCTCCCCTTACCCTCAAACTTTTCCCTGCCTGCCAATGATTTGTTACCTCATTCTGACCTCCAAATATTCGTCCTCTAACACAGAGATTACCTCCAACCGTTCCCCAAAACCTCGTACCTGTCCACTCCCGATTCCCTCTTTTTCTATCCAAAAATAGTCCCTCTCTCCCCTCGAGATTCCCTCCCGTTTAACCCCCAAATCTTCCCTACCTGCACACTCCTGACTGCCTCATCTGCATCTCTCAGAGTTCATTCTGGACCCCTAAATGTTCCCCCTGCTCACCGCTGATTATCTCACCTGATCTCCTGATGTTTTTTCTCTGCCCTGGAGATCAAACCTCCTTCTAAACCCCCAGAGTTTGAACTCAAACTGTTCATTCTCTGCCCTGGACGTTCCCTCCAGTTTTACCCCCAAATTCCTCCCTTCCTGCCCACTCCTGACAGCCTCGGGTCACCCCACCAGGCTCATTCTCTCTGCTGCACATGGCCCCACGTTGTGCCCCCACAGCTTTCCCCCCCCTGCCCGCCACCGGCTGCCTCCCTGCACCTCAAAATGCTCAATTTCCCCTCGTGGTTACAGCCAGACTTCCCCTCACACTTTTCCCTGCCTGCCGATGATTTGTTACCTCATTCTGGCCTCCAAATATTCGTCCTCTGACACAGAGATTACCTCAAACCGTTCCCCCAAAACCTCATACCTGTCCACTCCCAATTACCTCTTTTTCTACCCCAAAATAGTCCCTCTCTCCCCTCGAGATTCCCTCCCGTTTAACCCCCAAATCTTCCCTACCTGCACACTCCTCATTCCCTCTTTCTGACCTCCAAACGTTCATTCTCTGCCCTGCACATTCGCCCCAGTTCGACCCTCCAAAATTTCTCCGCCTCTGCCCTCCTGAGCATCCCAAAACGGTCCCTCCCTGTGCTGCAGCTGCCCCAGATTCTGCCCCCAACCTTTTCCCTACAGCTCCACCCCCGAGGGCCTCATTTTCACCTCTCCGTGTTCATTCTCTGCCGCGGAGATCCCCTCAGACGTTTGCCCCCAACCTTTTCCCTGCTGTGCCCGCTCCCGAGGGCCCCAGGTTACCCCAGGACGGACGTTCTCTCTGCTCCGCCTCACCCCGCGTTTCCCAAACAAAACATTTCCCTCCCTGCCCATCGCTGCCCGCCTCGGTTTACCCCTAAATGCTCATTCTGCCCTCGACACGTGTCAGCGAGTTGTGCCCCCAACCTTTCCCTTCCTCTGCGCGCCTCGACATCACACGAAGCGTCCCCCCCGGCCTCGCTGCACCTCAAAATGCTGCGAAATGCCTCAAACGCACAGACTGCCCCAGATTTGCCTCCCGGCGCTTTCCTGACCTACCCACGTCTCAGCAGCTCGTCTGTGCCTTTAGAGGGTCGTTCTGCACCCCACAGACCACCTCGAGCTCATCTCAGCCCTTTCCCTACCTGTCCTCCACCCAGTGCCTCATCTCGGCCTCAGCAGGTTCCTTCTCTTCCCGGGACATCCCCTGCGGTGTAACAAACACCCAGAGCTGTGTCTGTCACCGCTCATCCCCTCCCTCCTTTCTAACCCCAAAGTATCCCCTGCCCTGCAGGGCTCACAGCCCCCAAAATTCACCTGCAGGGCTCCCGGCCCCCAAAATTCACCTGCAGGGCTCCCGGCCCCCAAAATTCACCTACAGGGCTCACGGCCCCCAAAGTTCACCTGCAGGGCTCACGGCCCCAAAAATTCACCTGCAGGGCTCACGGCCCCCAAAACTCACCTGCAGGGCTCACGGCCCCCAAAATTCACCTGCAGGGCTCACGGCCCCCAAAGTTCACCTGCAGGGCTCACGGCCCCCAAAATTCACCTGCAGGCACTCCCAGACCCTCGCCAGGGGGGCTCCCCGCACACCTCGTCCTCTGCCTGCCCTCCCAGGCCAAGGGGCTTCCAGCAGTTCCGAGAGCGCCGGCAGAGCCAGAGCTCTCCTCGGGGAATGCTCGAGCCGCCTGAAGGCTGCCCTGGCAGCCGGTTCAGCCCCAGCGGGGGCATTTTCTGCCTCTCGCTCCCCTCTCCTGCGGGCACGGAACGGGGAGGAACAAGCCCCGAGCGGGCAGGGCGGGACGGGCACCGGGCACGACCGACAGCGAGCGGCGAGCCCTGCGCTTGCCGGAGCCCTGGGCCGCCTTCGCTCTCTTCTGCTGCAATTCGGCTGCCCTGGCAAGGGTTAAAACACAGACTGCCCCGCGAGACGTGCCCTGAAACAGCAGCTCGTTCCAGCTCCAGAAAAACCTCCGTGCCACGCTTAGAAACCCTTCAGCAACACCCCCGGCCGAGCCGAGGGGAGCTGCGATCGCCCGGAGTGCCGGGGAACGGAGGGGAAGGCGGGACCGAGCTGAGAGCAAACACCTCCAGCTGCTTCTCCTTCCAGCCCCGGCAGCCAGGGCAGCAAACGCACGTGTGGGGAGAGTTTTGGCTTCGTAAAAGAGCTGCAAAAGAAATTCAAAACCAACGACCGGACCGGACCCATTCCCGGGAGCGGCCCCGGCAGGAGCAGCTCCCGCCCCGCGTGGGGGCTGCGGGATTCCCTCAAGATGGAGCGGCCGAGAAATCCGCCCGCCGCTCCCCCTCTCCCGGCCTCGCAGCCATCGCTGCCCTCTCTCCAAAGAGCTCCCACCGAGCGAGCCCCGCAGGGACCCCAAATCCCGGCATTCGGGGCGCTCGGAACGCCCCTGCCCGGCCCGGCCGCGCCGCCCCGGCCCGAAGCCGCAGGACGGGGCGTTCCCCGAGGAAGGGGCAGTTCCCCACGAGCCCCCCCCGGAACGGGCACCGAGCGCTCCACGGCGAGCCCCGCCACCCCCGGGAGCCGAGCCCGGCCCCGACCCGGCCCCGCAGCCCCCGCAGCCCCTCGGGCCGCTCGCCCGCACACCTCGGGCTCCTGCCGGTCCCGCGGCGTCCTCGGAGAGCCCCGGAGCGCCGCTTCGCCTCCGAGCGGTGCGGGAGCGGTGCGGGATGCTGCGGGACGGGGGAGACACGGACCGGAGCGCGGCCGGAGTGCGGGACGGGGGGAAAGCGGGACTGGAGGTTTCCCCGGAGTGCGGAATGGAGGGAAACTCGAACTGGACTTTTGGTTGCAACTCTAACCACGGTCAGCAGGGGGCGCTGTTGGATCGCGGGTGTTTTGGGTCACGGGTGTTTTGGATCACGGGTGGGTTGGACCCCGCCGTGTCCAGCAGGGGGCGCTGTTGGATCACGGGTGTTTTGGGTCCCGGGTGTTTGTTTTGGATCACGGGTGTTTTGGGTCGCGGGTGTTTTGGGTCCCGGGTGTGTGTTTTGGGTCACGGGTGTTTTGGGTCACGGGTGTTTCGGGTCCCGGGTGGGTCGGACCCCGCCGTGTCCCGCAGGGGGCGCTGTCGGGCCCGGCGGGTTGCGGGGCGGGGCCCCGGTGTGCGGGACACCCCGCACAGGGAGAGCGGCCCGCGGGAGCGGGGCTGGACTCCCTCCCTCATCCCCTGCCCCCCCGGCCCCAAAGGCGGGCCCCGACGACCCCCGGGTCCGGTCCCGGAATACCCCTCGGCGTCTGTTTCCGAGAGCGATCCCGCAGGATCTGCCCCCCCGCACCCGCCCGCGGAGCCCCCGGTGCGGTGTCGGGCCGGGCCGGAGCCCCCGGTGCGGTGTCGGGCGGTGCTTGTGAACTGCAGGGGGGACCCCCCGAGCACCATCCGGGCTCTGGTTTCCAGCAGCTGACCCTCTGTCCTGACACTGCCGCACTCGCCCACGTGCGAACCACCCCTTTCCAGTTCGCTGCCGTGGGCACAAACGAGCCGGGCGGCGCCCGGGGCTGCTGCTCGCTCCGCTAATTTGGACTAATTACTTGTCGCAGGCTCCCTGCGTGCCGCCCCGTCCGTGGACGCGCGTCTGCCCCGCGCGGCGCCTTCCCGCGTGGGCCTCGGGGCTTTCCCCCCTCCCCGAGCCTCAGCGGCGAACTCGATTCCCCCCCGGCACCGCCGGCTTAGCTGAAGGACGCGACCCTTCGGCGAAATCGGTTTTTACACAAGAGGTCGGCGCCGGACCTTGCCCCCGAGTTAAAAGCTAACGGGGGCGGGCAGCGGGTCGATGCCCGGCAAACAGGAGGCACGCGCCGTGGGCCGGTGGGTCTTGGCTCCGCGTGTGCTCGTGCAGGACAGGTCCTTAGTCCGAGGGGGTTCTTTTCCGCAGGGCACGACCGCGAAAGAACCTCTTTTTTCTTTTTTTTTTTTGTTTTTTTTGCGGAACCCCCGCGCGTGCAAAGTTTGGGGCTTTTCCTCCCTCTGCAGCCCAGCTGGAGTTCAGGGGGCTGAGAGCTCCCTGTTCCCGCGACCGACAGCATTTCCCCCTCCTCCTCCTCCGTCCCAGTAATTCCCTTTGCTCCTGCGAACGGCAGCCTTTAAGGAAAGCGTGGAGTCGGAAACGTTCAGCTCGCAGCGGATTCGCCGTCTCTGATAACATCACATTAAGGCCAAACGGTGCTTACACGTTCCATCCGCGGCCGGGTTACAACGGGCACGGTTTGGACTCATCGTTTCCCAGCCGTGCCCCCCGGGGCCAGAAACCGAACAAAATAAAAGAAAGTTAAAAAAAAAAAAAGGGAAAAACCGGGAGCGTGAGGTCCAAATTGTTAATCCCGCTTTTATAAAGGCCTTTGGGTATTTGATGGCGAGGCAGGAAACGTCTCCTTCGGCGGCTTTCAGGACACGGAAAGTACAATCCCCCCCCCACCCCTACTGTCAATTAAGACATTAACTGTGAAAACCCGAGTCACTCTCAGCCAACGTCCTTCAGATTTCCGAACTAAACCTCAAAGTAACCTCAGGAAACTGCCCACGTGAGCTCCGAAATCAGGTTTCACCGGCAAATCCTGAACGCGCCCCATCGGCCTTCGCGTCCCGCCGGCACTTAGGAATGTTCTCCCCCACCACCCCGGCATTTCGGGAACGGTGAACGCGTCGCTCGCGGCCTGCTCAGAGCGATTAACGGTTAACGCGGCCCGGTGCGGGGGTGTCAGGCGGCTCACCGGGCAGCGAGGTTGGGGGGGGAAGCGAGGGAGGCACGTTCCACCACGCCGGCACGCGTGTCCTGCCCCACGGGTGCCGCCCCCCACCCGTGGGCGCTCCCGGCACCGGGGCACAAAGGTTCAGAGGTGTGGAGGTGGGTGGTTCGGGTGGTTTTTTTGGTTTTTTGTTTTTTTTTTTTAAAAAACCCAGTCGTGATAAACTGCTGAGGGAGAGAAGCGAGTTTTCGGGAGTGTTCTAGGAGCGGCAGGTGAGTCCCAAGTTTCATTTTCCTACGGAACGAATCCTGCAGGCGTTGATTAAACCTTGGGGGAGGGGGGGGGTGTTTTCTTGGCGATCGGAGAGAACAATCTCGGAATCCCTGAGTAAGATCTGAAAGCAAATAACGTGGAACCGATATCGCCAATTGCGTCGTTCAAGAGTCTTCACTCGGACACAAAATCCCCGAATTTTCTCTTGATCGTTCTATCAACACGAGCCTACCCTCTGTTTAATAAAAACAAACATTAATTCCCCGAGATTACTAAACCGAGAACTGCACGTGGCAAACCCCTCTTTCCTTTGGCCTGTGCTCTGTGCCCAACCCTGTTCCTCAAATCCAATACCAAGGGGCGCCTCCTGTTTTAATTGCCAGCTACAGGAACCTCACAGTCAGGTCCCGTTACAGCCAAAAATTCGGAGTCCTCTTGCTTGCCGGTTTTCGGTTTCTCCGGCCAAGCCCAGAGGAGCAGCTGCAGGAACTCCAGAACCGCTGCTGGCCGGCAGATCCGGTGTCCGGTGCGGCCAGGTGAGCTTCTCCGGCTCAGCAAAGCCAGTCCCGAAGAGCTCGCCACGCCGAGACTCATTTGAGACCAAAACCCCCGTTAACCGCCCTCACGTCTGACCCTAACGGCCTTCCACCGGGGCCCGAACGCCTGCGAAACCCTCAGTCCCGTTTCTCCGGCCTGCAGGTCAGCAGTTCCTCTTTCCAGGCTTCGCATAAGCGACGGCGCCGTTCTCGGTGCCAGGCCAGCGATTGCCGGCGTTCCCCTTTCCCCCCCCCCCCGAGCTCCAGCTCCACTTTTCCCTCCCCCGGTGTCGCCGTGTGCGGGTTCCCCCCGCGGCTCGGCAGCCTCTCGGCGCCCGGGAGCGCCGGGGAGGGACGAGGGCAGGGGGTCTGGAGGGGGCAGGAACGCAGGGAATGGCTTCCCGCTGCCCGTCCCCCCCCGGCAGCGAGGATTTAAAGGAGTTTTTTGGGGTTTTTTTTGCCCCTGCGAACACAAGCGGCTTCTCCTCCGACGGTTCAGGGGCAGCTCAGGGGGCACTGGTGGAGCTGGGGGTGCTCCCCTCAAGTCGCCCCCCCCCCCAGGGCATCCACCGCAGCCCGGTGTGCCCAGCCCTGCCTGCACCGGGTGGGTGGGCACGGCCGAGGACAAGTTTGACCCGTTTGCCCGCCGCTGCTGACATCGGAATTGCCTAAATCCTCGCTCCCTCCACCCCGCGATAATCCCCGACCCCCGGGGTTCTCCTCCCTCCGGGATGTGAGCGGTTACTGGAAGCGCCGGGACGGGCCAGAACTGACGTAACGAACCGAACGATTGGGAAACTCAACCCAAGGCCGTTTACCGAGCCCCCCCCCCCCGAAATCAGAAGAGATCGCGGTTTCCAGGTTAAAGCCCTTTGCTCCACTTTTCTGCCGCTCCCGGTTAATCTTTCCCCCCTTCCAGCAGCCGGAGCGGCCGGCGCGGATAATCTTTAACCGGCTGACAGAGGGGTCGCGGCGCTTCGCCGCGGGGGCAGCTGAGCCGGCCCCGGCGCTCGCTTGTAGCCCTCGCCTCTGCCCGGGAGGTTCGGGGCACGGCGCCGGGGGAGGGCTGCAGGAATCCGCCGGAGCACCGCTCCTCGGCTCGCCGGGCTCCTCCGGCGACATCCTCTCTCCCCAAAATCACCGCAACGACCCGCGAGCCGGCGCAGGAGCCACGGCGGTGCCGGCAGGGCTCCGCTCTCGGAGCCGGGGCCCTTTTGCCTCCCCGAAAGATCCCGGCCTAACCCTTTGGCCCCGGGTCGGGCCGGAAGGTTCAGGCGAGGCAGCCGGGAATGCCCAGGGCCAGCGTGGGTTTTTCCACGGGTGAGACGGTTTCGGGAGCGTCGCTCCCGTGCCGGAGCGAAGCCACAGAGGCCCGCAGGTGAATGGCCAGCAGGAGGCCAGGGCAGGGAAAGCGTTCCGTGTCGGGGATGCAGAGGCTGCAGGATTGGCATCCCCCCGATCTGCTGCCCCACTGGTTCCTTGGGAAGTGTTTTGTTTTTTTTTTCGTCTAACTCCAACCAGCTTTACCCTGAGGTTCGTGACACGGGAGCTGGAAAACACGAGGCCTTAGGCGGCCAAACGAGGGAGAAAAAGCTCTTCCCAACCCACTCCGCTGTCCCCACTGACCCAACACGCACACCAGGATCCTCCCCCGCGTCCTTTTGCTTCAGGCACAAAGTTCAGACTGTTCTGATTTTAGTGGAGAGGGTAAAACAGGATTAAGTGACCCAGGTCCTGTAACAGAACCCTGACCTGGGAGTCTCAGCTTGCACTGGCTGCTGAAAATGCCCGTGGAGAGCTGAACAAACACCATAACTGAGGGGTGACAGCCCCTCGGAGAGGCTTTCCTGGAGGATCTTTGCCCCTGTGCTGAGTCGCTCCTTGCGCTGTTTGCACCCAGAAAAGCCGCCGCCCCTCCGATTTCTGCCTCACCCGCCGCGCCCCCCGCGAGCAGGACGCGAGGGAAGAACTCCTGCCCGGCTCAGACGGCGCCCTCGGGGCAGCGACGCCTTCGTCCCCAGGAGCTCTGCCCGTCGAAGGGAACCCGCGGGCGATTCAGGCAGGACCAGAGCTCCGGGCGTCGCAGCCCTCGGCCCTCTGCTCCGAGCGGTAAAGTCCGACGGTTCCACGTCTGCGTTTCCCCGAGGGAGGCCCTCTCGGGCGCCTGGCACACGTGCCTCGCCTTATCGGCCCCCGCGTCACCTTCGGCGACCTTTCAGCGAGCCAGGCCCTTCCTCTTTTTCCAGGGATTTCCAAACCCTCCGGCCTTCCGGGGGGCCCGGACCCGCCGGGTGTCGCAACGCGGTCCCAGCCCCTCGGCGGGCTCCGTGCGGAGTGGCCGGCGCTTCCCCTCCGATGGCACGGCCCCATTCGGAGGGGGAAAAAAATGGGCTTTTTTTTTGCCCCGGAAAGATCAAGTAAGTGGCGTTTCCTCTGCGACGAAAAGCCCGTCATTGTAGCGTTCCTGGGCTGGTTTTGGGACGACGTGCGGTGTTTCGGTTTGGGAGTTTGGGGTTTTGGGGTTTTTTTTTTTTAATTTGCTGCTGGAAAAACCGGTACAGCGCCCTGGTTGCTCACTTTGGTGAAGTATCAGATCCAAAAAGTTCACTTCTTAAAACCTCCACTGTGGGGGGCTTCAGACCGTCCCTGAAAGATTCTAATCCAGCAGAAGCAGGGCAATAGGCAGGGAAATACCCAGTTAACCGTCGAAGCTTACAGTTCTGAAGGGGTGACGTGAATTCCCGCTCAGAGAACCCCTCGGGCTCAAACCCCACCCCGGCCTTCACAGGAAACCGCGAAACCCACCGGGCCCTCAACGGCCCGGTGCGCCCCCTCTGAGCTGGGCACCGCGAGCAAACCGCTCTCTCCCCGCGGGCAGCCACGGCCCAACGCTCCTCCATCTCAGGGCTCAGCAAAAAAAAAAAAACACCCCCCCCTTGTGCTTTTTGCTTTTTGCCTTCCCCCCCGCTCTCTCTCGCAGCTTTTTTTTTTTCCCCACCCCTCGGCCCGAGTGAAGGTGACCGCGGCTCCAGCGCAGCGAGGGCCGTCTCCCTCCCTCCCTCCTTCCCTCCCTCCCTCCCTCCCTCCCTCCCTCCAACTCCCCCCCCCCGGATCGATATTTTAATAGGACTTATCAGAGCAAGAACGGCTTGTTTACTTTCAGGCCTCAGGACCCCATAAAGGGAGAGGCAAAGCTGTCCACCGGCAGCAGAGGCTTGCGAGAGCCGAGCCCCGCCGGCTGGCGCCTCGGCAAGAAGGGGAACCCCGACGCGCCGAACACGCCGGCAGAACGATCCCCTGGCAGCTGTCTCTGGGGGTAAGTGCCTCCCCGTGCCCGAGCTGGCCCGGGAGAAGGCAACGCCGAAAGGCGCCCGAGGAACCGAAGCGGCCGCGGGTGGGTTTGGAACGCGCGGCAGAACCGGCCGCCCCGTCGGTGTCGCCGGACGGCGTCGGGCGGCTGGGACCCAGGGACCCCTGCCCGCACTTCTCAGGGCAGCTCGGGGGCACCCCAAGGCTTTGAGGGGCGGTGGGGAAGCTGACGGACTTCAGGGCAAGGGCAGGTTGGGCGATCCGCCTCGAGAAACCCCCCTGGAGACTCTCCCGCTCTTCGTAACCGTCCTCTCAGCTGAAACGTCCCGGTGACGCCGTTTATGCCGCAAAACCAAAGCAAGGCGGGGGGGTTGATTTTTTTTTTTTTTTTAACAGCTGCGCTTTGCTTTATCCCTGTCCTGACCTGTAACTTTCCCAGGGCTTTGGGGTTGGTTTTTTTTTTGGGGAGGGGAGGGGGGGCAGAGGGCCCAGTGGCGCAGCCCAAGTCGCCG